>VWZT01015009.1:195619-369284 GCA_013397055.1 Pachycephala philippinensis
GGGCTGAACAACCCCAGCTCTCTCAGCCTTTCCTCACAGGAGAGGTGCTCCAGCCCTCTGATCATCTTCACAACCCTCCTCTGGACTCGCTCCAACAGGTCTATGTCCTTTCATAATTTCATGAGTTTTAACAAGAGGTTTAACAAGGTGCTGCACCTGGGTCCAGGCAACCCCTGGTATCAACACAGGCTGGGGATGAACAGATTCAGAGCAGCCCTGCCCAGAAGGACTTGGGGTGCTGGTGGATGAGAGGCTGGACATGAGCCAGCAACGTGCACTTGTATTCCAGAGAGCCAATTGTATCCTGGGCTGTCTCAACAGCAGTGTGGCCAGCAGGGGGGGGGAGGGGATTCTGCACCTCTGCTCTGCTCTGGTGAGAGCCCACCTGCAGCGCTGCATCCTGCTCTGGAGTCCCCAGCACAGGGATCATAGAATGTTTTGGGTTGAAAGGGACCTTAATGTTTTTTCCAGTTAACCACACCTGTTGTCACTGAACCATAAGGCCAAATGCTGCAGTAATCAGAAGAGATTAGATGCAGTAATCAACCTGAGAGCCAGTCACTGTCACCAACATAGAACAAGCCAAATGCTGCAATGTCACAACCATGTTATTTGATATGCATCAGTCCTTTCAAGTTCTGCTACAACCACTGGCCAAAGAACTGTAACTCCAACACATATTGTCCTGTTTTGTGAGTAGTGATCTCAGACAGAGCTTCCTCAATTGTGAACTTTGCAGCTTATTTTCTCCCTGTTGGGAGGGAAGCAAATTGATACTTAAATTCCAATTTCATCTTCTCTTTGAGTTGTAAAAGGAAGTTCAAGAAAAGGAGCCAGGAAAGTGGATCCTGCTATTTCCACTTGCTCTGTCAGTTAAAATGGCAACTGCTATGAAATACCATTGCCCCTCAGGTTAGTTTCTGATATTTTCTACAAGTTTTTATAGTAGGAGTGTTACAAAAGAAAGACCTGATTCCTTGTTTTGCAAACTTTTTTTTCCAGTCCATGTATTTCCATTCAGTTCCCTTTTACCATCTTGCAGTTGACAAAGTAGCTGTGGGACTGACAGTCTTGTTCTGGTGTGATCCTTCAAGAGTGTCATCCATCCCTTAAAGTGAATGCATTTTAGCACTACTGAACCTTCCAAAGTTTAAGAAAGCTTAGAAAAAACCTCCAGCTCAAACATATGACTGTACCTCTGAGTAATGTGGTGAGAGAAATTTCCCATTGTGTTTGGCAATGTTGCGCATGATTTTTAATGCCTTCTCTCCCTTTTTGCGTGTCAGGAGCCAACGTGGAGATTCAGGAACCACCCTGTAAGAACACAAAAGTAGTAAATAAGGCTTTTACCCTGTAACATCATAAGTAATCCAAAGTCTTCTATCTTTTACCCTGTATTAACACAAAACACACAGATTTTTCAGTCTTTGGGATACAAAAACTCTTTTGAGAAGTGCTTTTCCAGTTAGTCTCCTGTAAAATATTTGATCCTAGTGGACAATAAAGAAAAAAATAGACTACATCAATACTCTGCAAAGCTGAAAAATCAGAAATCCAACTATTGTACTTGCACAATGGTTATCAAAAGTATAACCAGCAAGCAAAGAAGGTTCCTGTAGAACAGCAACAACAAAAGCCAACACTAAACACGTGTAGTAACACATACAGGCAGACCAGGAAGCTTCTGGCTGTATCACTATAAGATACACACACACAAATGTGTACATCTCTTATAAGATGAACACAAAGCAATACCACTGATGGGTGTTTCAGTTTCTGCTGGCCTAGGGTTAAGATGATTCACAATTTAGAAGTTCATGGCAGGCAACATTTAAGGAAGCAATGTTCAGGAAGAGGCTCTGTGGGTTAGTTTCTTTGGATCCATCCCACAGGACAGCTGCACTGAGACAGGTGTTTGCCATGGCACAGCACTCTGCTTTTTCATCAGCTGTACTGCCCAGCTCAGGGGGCCTGAAGGCAAGGTCAGACTTGAACTGAGTAGATAATGGGAGGCAGAAGTGGGGTCTCATGGCTGATGGGAAAAATAAACTTTGGTCAAGTTAACCTTATAAACAGATCAGGGTTCTGTGAAGGGCCAGCTGTGGTTGATCAGAGAGGCAAACTTTGGGTAGAAAAATTAAAGTAATGTGTGTCTGTGGTTCACTGAAACGGAATCAGAAATTACAAAGTCAACATTATGCAAATATCTTCTTCTTAACCTACAACATCTTCCACTCAGGAGACTTGGGACCACAGCAGGAGTCTCAAGGTGCTCAGATAGCAATAGCAATAATGACAAGAGCAAGGATGGCAACATTACCAATAGTAGAGCAGGAAGAGGAAGTTGGGCAGTGAAATGGCCAGCTGGATCCCCTGCCAGGTGGGAATCAAGTATGCAATTCCAGGGAGAATTATAATTCCCAGGGTAAAGAATATCTGAATCACGATTCCAACAATCCGCTGATCGGAACCAACGATCTCCGTCACTGAGCAGAGACAAAGCGAAAATAAACAACACAGAAACAAACCCAATTTGAAAAAAAATATTAGAGGTGGAATATAAGGAAGGATATGCCATGTCAGGCCACAGGTCTGTCTAGCCCAGCATCTTGTCTTCAGCAGCGTAGGCGTGTCCAGGGCAAACACAGGTGACACCTCCTCATCCTCACGCACCCTTCTTCAGCCAGAGGGGTTTCTGACTTCGTGTTTACTACCAATTCACATAGGGCCACAACACGGGTTTGAGACTGCATCATGATCATGCTTGCTGGGAAATTCTTAGCACTCTCCCTGGGGCAGTTTTGGCTCACGCTCGAGACAAGAGCATCCTTCAGGCAGAGGCTGCTCCCAGCAGGTAAAATAGACAAGATGTCTGTGGGGAAAAGGGTTTAACCATGCCATGCTAGTTTCTCTGAGGGTAAGGTATGTTCCAGTCTGGTTTATTTATTAGCACAATTATAGCTGTTGCTGTTTGGGTTTTTTTTTAATCATTTGGTGGATTTTTATTTTGTGAATGTGTCTAATAGCTCTGAAACCTATGCCCGTTTTTCAGGCAACGTCCCATGGCCATGACATCCACAACTGAGGTGAGCAATGCATGAAAAAGTGTCTCCTGTTTGTTCCAAAACTGTCACCACTACACCACCTTCAGACTAAAAGCAGAGGATTTTCCCTTGGTTTGCAATACACAGAAAACACTTCCTTTTAAATTTATTTATTTATGTATTTAACTAAAGCAGGCACAATTTTACAAGTAACAATGGTTTGTTTTGGCTGGCAATGCAGAGAGATGTGACACCACGAACATTTTTACTGACTATTCATCAACTCTGCATAGCTCAGGGGCAACTCTGTTGCCTAAAGGTAGCTGCTTAGCACTGCCCCAGAAAGAGTTGGGTGGTATGTAAAAGCAAAGGGAGGTAATTGGGGCGGCCTGAAACATAGATCAAGAGCTTTGGAGATGTATTAATAGTAACCACCCTCATGGTGCAAACAAACTTATGATCTGTATATGTTTCTTAGAAGATGTTAGGTTGGCAAACAGTCAAGGTGATCCCAGGAGATAAGAGTTAATCCCTGAAGGGATTTAGAAGGAATCACCCTATCCAAGAGTTAGGCACCTTGCTTAGGTCTGCAGTAATACAGTGTACCTGAGGATCTCAGGATCTCTGAATCTTTCCCTAAAGTCAGGCAGCCTCATCTGAGCATTGAAAAACATTCCTTTCTGTTAAAGCTTGGCCATTTTAAGGAAGCCACGGGTCTGTCATAAAACATACTGCAGGTTAGAGCACTTGCCAAAGCTTCAAGATAAGATCTGAGTTTAAAATTAAGCCATGTGCATGGAAATCAGAGGAAAAGCAGCTTCTGGTCCTTTCACTGGATCTTGGACATGAGCTGTTCAGCAGTGTAACTTTGCCCAGAAAAACAAGGTTCTTCTGGGCTTTAGATGCTAAAAGGGCTAGACTGGTATGTTTGCACATACATCACCACAGTGCTCCCAGGTCCCACTGTAAGTGTTTATGTCTGGTTGCAATTCCACTCCCATTCATCTAATTTCCACAAGGAATTTCGAACAGTTGTCACAGGCCTCACAGACAACAGCAATGATACCAGTTTTTCCCCTGTATCATGATGTTACCACCATGTTTTGATTTATAACAGTTGATCACCAAATGGCTGGTTTTATTTTTAAGTAAATCTGACATCCCATCTCTTGTAGGATGCCTTCCTCAACGTCTGGCTTTTTCAGGCTTTATAATTGCCTTACTGAACCTGGCAGTCATTCAAGATGCCACAACAATATCCTTTCCTTGTCAAAAGGAAGTTTTCTATGCAAGCAGCTTCATCACTGTAGACTATAGACTGATAAATTGTAATCTGCCAAAGGTTCTGTATCCCTACTGTTTTGATGGTCTTTATAAAAAAGCTTCCCTTTCTTTTCCCTTTTCAGGAAAATAAAAATCCTAATATGGACCCTGGTGTCCAGCCTGACACTAAGCAAAGTCTCCCAGCTGAAGAATGAAAGCAGCCAGCCAAGCTGTCCTCACAGTGAGGAGATGCAAACTCCTCTGAGCATCTGTGGAAGATGTTCAGACTCTGCCAAAATAAACCATGTCCCTGTTTGTGTATCCGGTTTATTTGGGGCCTGCTCTGTAGATTTTTATCATCCTGGTTATCTTCTATGTAATAACAAAACCTTTATATATGAATAATCCATTCCCTCAGCTCTTAATCATTGGAGGACAAATGCATTAACCAGGATGGACTCAGGTAATTATTTTTCTGCTGACTCCAGGGCCAGTGCTTTGTTCCCAAGAAAAAATATTATGACAAGCAGATGTAGCCAGAGTCTTTGTCCTCCAAAAATCCCTCACTTTTCCTAACCAAGAACAAAAGAAGGTAACAGCTCTCACCAAGCACGTAGCATGTCATCCAGGTTCCCTTGCCAAACATGCCTTGGAGAAAACGGAAGATCAAAAACACAGTAAAATTTGGTGAAAATGCCACTATGATACCACATATCCCAACCCCAAGGCAGGAGAGCAGGTAGATGAGGATTCTGCCATATCTGTTGAAAAAGGAAAGGAAAGTGGAAATCATGAAAAGATACAAAGATTTTTCTTTTTTCCTCACCATTTCATTTTAATGCTAGACCTGAAAGTGCCTTTTTGAGACCAGCCTTTTTTTCAAAAGATAGCTCTCTGAAATTTTGTAGTATTGGCCCTTGGGATATGGAACTTTTTTCCCTGTAGTAGTTATGATTGTCTTTACATCACTAATTTCAAGACTGGTGATGTCCTTACCAGCCTCCATTTTGTTTTAGAAAACTGTTTGTCTTTTTGTACCTAAACTGTGGCCCATATGTTCCAGTTCAGGTGTTTGATCCAATCAGGTTTTTGATAAGGGCAATTTTTATTGGGAATTTCTGTTTTCACAAATTAGTCTTCTAATAATAATTACAGCCAGTTCTGTGAAAGTAATTTCTGCTTTAACTACTCTGTGTGATTTTCTAGGTTTGGTTTAGGTTTAGATTGCTTCTTTTCAAAATCTGCCTAATGTATTCAGGAATCTCATTTTCCAGCAAGAAACATAATTATGTGCCCAAGGTAAGCCATAATTTTTTTTAAAATATCTTCCTGTAATTTCATGGAATTGAGTCCTTGGAACACAATTAAATCTTTTCTTTGTTGTTGTTGTTGTTGTTTTAAGAAGAAACTGTGTATTTATATTACCATAAAGTATTTGCAACAGTATTTGTTTGTTCATTTTGTTCAAAGGGTTTAATGAAAAGAATTAATGCAGGACAAAACCCAGACAATTTTCAACCAGATCCATTCTTTTGAGTGCTGTCAAGGAGACAAGGGTGAAATGATTGGGCTGCAGCACATTCTCCCAGTGCTGTCAATGAACAAACAACATTCACAGTTCCACAGTAGGCAACAATAGGCTTACTACACAAGTACTCCTAGGCATAGTATTTTATTTTAATAATTGGCTGTAATATCTCTGCTCTTTCACAGTTTTGAGGTGCTGGTGTCATAATTGCCCAGCCAGACACTGAGCAGAGATACCTTAAGTTAGCCAGTGCCATGGCCTCTTTTTTGCTTTGCTTTTTCCCTTATTACTATATCCCTTGGAAAGATGAGGTTCTCCTTGAAACTACTTTTGTTTGGTAGTTTTCTATCTGAGATGAAGATAAGCCTGTAAGTATTTCTGCCTATAAAGAAGTTCTACTATAAGTTATTATTATTACTAGAGATACAAAAGAAAATATAAACCAAGCAGAAAGTAATTTACAAACTGAGGAAAAATGCTCTGTCATTGAAATCATCAGTGGTGCACTCACCCAATGAACAGGTTGACTACTGTTAAATAGCAGCACAAAGCACAAACTAGGCTCCCTTCTTTACTCTCAGAGCAAGGTAGAGCTCATGGGAGCTCCCCACTCTGAAGCAGGTTAGCTACTCAAGCCTGAATATCACCCACACCTTTTCAGAATCACAGAATAGGTAAGGTTGAGAGGGACTTTTCCTTGGTTTCATCCAGCTCTCACACAGCTGAGGACTGCTTGGCAAGAGCTGTAACCTCAGAGGTAAAAGTATATGAGTACAGCCTGTGAATGGAGAGAGTTACACCACTGAGCCCTTTCCTTCTTTCCTCAAGTAGCTGCTTTCTTCATCAATGGTGCCTATTAATGGTGCCATCCTTCAAGTAAACATCAGTCCAGAAAATTCCTCTGAATGCTCCCTTTTTGTTTCTGCCCTTTCTGGTTCCAGATGTGCACAGGAAACTTTGAAAACCACAAGAAAAGCTCATTTCATGGCATTTTGAGGTCCAAGCACGACCAGTATGGACAATTGCATAAAGTTTCCAGCCTAAGTCAAAGCAAAGATTACATTGGCTGGATTTTGCTAACACAGTTTGGGGATATTTATCCAAAGAGAATTAAACCTGCAAAATGTTGACACATGCCTATTGCAGGTGATACTGGGAGTAGTTTCACCTCCCAACAAACCAAAGGACAGCAGAGCTCATACTGTACCTGTCAGCAGCATAGCCCAGGATGAATGCACCAGTCAGGAACCCCAGATTGAGGATGGCTTGGGAGAGATCCAGCATCCAGGCATTGCCACACACAAGATCGTACTGTGGGAACAAGGGAGAGGCATAAACACCCAGGTTGGTCATTTGTCACCCTCAAGGCAAAACATTATAGAACTGCATAGATCCACATGGGAAAAGGAAAAAGAAAGGGAAGGGGAAGGGGAAGGGGAAGCTCAAATGTGCTTGCTCAATAACAAGCACCAGTGGGCCCACAGCAAGCGCTCTTCAAGTGGCCATGAACAGGGAGTGCTCCTCCTTGCCAAAAGGATGCTGCCTTTCATACATCAATTGTCCAGCTTTGGACAGCAAATCACTCCTCTACAAACAACGCTGTTAAACACATTGCCAAGGCAAAGTCCTGGCTTTGTTTAGTGCAGAATAAGGGTCCACAGCTATTGCCAGTGAAACACAACATCTTATAGTAATGGTTTAGTTATTCTTCTTAGTGCCTCCTAGATAAAAGGAAAAACATGTAGTCTCTGAGGGAACTGAAAACAGATCTCAGGTCAATTTCAGACACATTGAAAAAGTATTATCTTGATGTAGCTTTCCCAGACTTTTCTATTCCTTATACTGCAGCACCCATAACTCCCTAGCATACTAGCAGGGATGGGGATGGTGATGTGTGGAGGCAAAGGGAAGGGGAAAGTGGTTGAGAGGAAGGAAGGGACTCAGAACTAAAACTAGAATGAGACTAAAAGCAAAGTAATTCTGTAGACAGCATGGCATGGGAAATTACTTTAGAGGTTCCTGGGGAATAGAGAAATATTAACCACTGCAGACCATATGGGATTTGGGAGGTTTCAGTCCATACCTGGGGTAATCATTGGAGCAATGAGGCCTCAGGACCAAAGGAAGCCACAGACAACAGCAGCTGCCACCCTTTACCTAGATACATCCTTTTGCTTTCAGATGTGAGCTGTAAGAAATCTTTTCATTGTCAACAAGGTGCTGGTTGCTGAAGCACACGCAGTGTGCTGTATTTGTGCTCATCAGCACATGTACAACACCAATGCTCAGGCACTGTACTTGAACAGAGTGGCCATGGGGTGGGCTAGAGAGATAGCAGCTTCTTCTGCCATTCACAGTTCTCCAGACCCTAAAATTTAGTGTCATGTGCCCAAGCTCTATCTCAGCCCATTTGCATGCTGTAATGCCCAGAGAGTATTATCTGGGTATGAAATCTCAGAGGTGCTTACCCAGGGGTGCCCCCTACAAGGGGCACCTCACAGGTCTCCAACCAGATAGATATCCCACCTCCACTGACTTTAAACGAAGTCATGGTTTTAATGTCAACCCCTTTACTCCAGGGAGCCTGACTGGCCACCTTTCAGCCATGAGCACCTGAATTCCACTTCTTTAAACCTTGAGCAAGAGCTGCAGAAACCTCTGAGAGGGATAAAACTTGCTCTCAGCTGTCATACTCAAAGGCAATTGCAATGTTGTCCTAAAATAGCCTGAACATGGAGCAGCACTTCCAGATTTCAAATACTTCTTAACATCTTGCTTTTTGGAGCTATGACAACCCTGGCAAATAGTATCAAAAGATGTATCTTTGGAAAACAGTGGGGGTTTATGAGAATGACCATTAAAAGAAGATTTTTAAAACACAATGCAATTGCCTGTGCTGATGCCAGAGTTTGGGACTCTCCTTGACCCCTTTTCAAAAACTGTATTTATTTTTAAATTATTTGATCTCTCTTTACTGTAAACAGGCAAGGAATAAACTATCATGAAGGAAGGCAGGAGAGCTCACGCATGCCAGAAAGGAAGGGGAAAGTATCTTTAACGGAGAGGATTCTTTCATCTGTACAGCAATTTCCTATGATTTATGCAGCAGCTGAAACTATCTCTACACTAACAATATCGTCAAATATTGTATATATTCTGGGAATAGGAACATACAGAAAACTTCTAAGGAGCTATGGACTCTTCCAGAAGATTAGTGACAATAGTCCTAAGTCAGTCCTGCACTTCGTCATTTTCTATGTATTTAAATAAATTCTGGTACAGATAAGCACTTCTGTTTGCTTGATGTAGCACCTAGCATTGAAGTCATCGCCCTGCTAATGTCTAGTTTTGCATTTGCAAACATAACCTTTAGAGGGGAATGTAACCTTTAAAAGAGAATTGATCACCTCGAAGAGATCTTTTCTTTATCCAAGCTGCCTGTCAGACCCACTTCACTGCTTCAGCTGTGGCCTGGTTTGGTTGTGCCTGAAAGTTATCCTTACATGCATCCCTTGGCCAAAAATCATTGGCAACAGTTTACCCACGTTTTCAGAGTGCCTCCAGTTAGTCCTCCTGCATGACACCCCTCCCAAACACCTCCCACGTTCCTTGCTAGCAGCCTCCACAAAAGGTAGTGACCTGGTGCCTCCTCTCTGTTTCTGAACATTCATATGCCAGTCCATGCACGGGCTGGTGTTTACACTTCTAAAAATGCTAAAGCATTTATTGCAGTGCCATGGGGCCGGGGGGAGAAGGATATGAAAAAGTAAAGTAAAGCCTTAGGTTTTTCTTCCCCTGATGTTAAGCCTATGTGTTGCTCTGTACGGTGCTGGCTACACCCTAACTGGCCCTGTTAGAGCCCAGCGAGCTGGCTCCTCACTGTAATCACCAAGCAGGTGATGGAGCTCAGCTGGCCAGCTCCAGCTAAGGGCTCGTCCTCTTCCTGGCATTGCTGTGCTCTCAGCCAAGCCTCTCACTGCACCAGTGCAGGCACAGCCCTGCAACTCACCTCTGCATTCAGTCCTGCCACCACCTGCAGGATTTCTATCCATCATAGGACACAAACCACTGTGCACCTGGACACAGACCCTTTCCATTTAGGGAGCTGACTAAAAAACTGCCCAAACTGGTAAGCAATCCACTTCCTCACTCCTTTTCTCTTAGCCTTGATGATGAGCTGCCATTGTAAGCAGAAGTGAGGTGCTGTGGGAAACACAAGAAAAGGTAAAAGGATTTCAGGGCCTGAGGATTAAAAGCAGGTTTCAGAATTATAGGGAAAGTTCTTAGAGATCAGCTTCGCCTGCAGGAATTTGAAGAAGATACAAATATATAACAGGCAAGGACACTGAAACAATGGTTGAAGCTTCTAGGTCCAGCTGAGACAGCTCTTAGAGTTGCAAAATTATGCTTAGTAAGATAGATAAAGATGAACTGAGTAATGGAATACTGTGCAAGGCTTAAAACAAGCAGGTATTGTTTATAACAAGCATACGTGCACTATTAGAGATTGGTTTAGAGAACTGTCAGTAATTTTTATAAGAATGCCATTGGCTGAAACACTTTTAAGAATGGTCTGTAACCAGGAAATTCTCTGGAATTCTGTGGCTACCCGAGCTTGTATCGTCTCCTGTATGTGAGATTGATAAAATAATAAAAAGGGCTCATGGAGCGTCTGTCCCAGGTCCCCGTCCTGTTTGCCTAAACGCCGGCAAGGTGCTGCCATCACAGACAGGCAGCAGGAGCCAGCTGCTTCTGGACTTTCATCTATAGTGTTCTTAACAGATGGGAAATGCAGTTCTGTCCTCCCTGCCAGCCTTGCAGTCCATGCAGCTGTCCACTGCTGGTTGGAAATACATCCCTGTCATGAACATCTGCATACCTGCTGAGGCTTGGTCACCAACGAGATGCTCAGATTTACAGAAGCAGTGGCATGACTGGAAGGAACAGCGCTGGTGTGCTTCACTGATCTATAAAGGAACAGCAAACCACCTGAGTGAGATTTCTCTGGGAGAAGGAAGAGGCTTTGCACTGGCTCCCTGTGGCTCATTAGTGGTGTAATCACTGTAAGAAGGAGTGGCAACTGGATGAGCTTGCACATGACTAATGACTGGGAAATATGGGGCTGTGGCAACTTCTCCTTTCTTCGTAGCTTTGGAACAAGGCAAACATTTTCCATCTGAGTTTGACCTACACACTAACCACAAACTTGTAATTCTTGGTACTTGAGAGACCTTTATTCACTTGAGCACACATATCCCTGTATAAATACATTGTTTTAAATCACAACGTGCCATTAAAAGCTCCTCAAAATGCAGCAGCCTTGGGTAGAAGTTTTGAAGAGCTTTACTGCCTGTTACAATTAAATTACAAAACAATGGCTTAAACTCTGTGGTCAATAAAGTTTTACAGTGATTCCCCAGCCCATTTGCAGCAGCATGTCCAGAGCCCAGACACACGTTTTAAATGGCATTCATACAAGTGACCAAAAAGAGTTTGGTTTACCCTTTCAGTCCCAGTGACAAATGGTTCAGTGAAATATTCACAGTTTAAGGAAACCCGAGGAGATGCTGACTGTTGCTGCATGTTCCTTATTTGTTGCTGGGCAGTTCTCCTCTTCTCCTGTCCACTGGCTTTTCCCAAGAAGTACTTTCCCACATCCTTACTGCAACAAACCCCTCTGCAAGTGCATGCAGTGGAAAGGGAGAAATTACCTTCTTTTTCTCTTTCTATTAAAGCTTCTGTCAGAGGGCTAAGGGATGAAGCAACTGTCCTTCTCCATGTCTTGTTTCAAGCTGAGCACTTAACAGGACAAGAGGAGTCAGTCACTACCCCGCCCCAGGGCACTGGGGCTCAGAGCCTGAGGGACAGGTTGGCTTTGAAAGCTTTGGAAGTTTCTCTCCTGTGCATGACTGAAGGCCCATGACCTTTGTGTCCCTGCCACTCAGATCACCTCATTCATTGAGTATCCTAGGACAAAAGACCTGTTCTGTCCCTCTTTTTCTCTATCTCTTCAGGACCAAAGCAAGAGGGAAATAGAGAAACTCTTCATCTCCTAATGGGGGAAAAGCAGAAGCTGTCCTCAAAATAATAAGAAAAAAATTGAACCCCCAGTTAGTACCAGTGAGCTTGATGACAGTGGAAGAAATACAGCCCCACTGGCACAACCCCTGCAAGCAACTGCTCCAGCCCCTCCCATACAGACAAATCTTAGTCAGAGCTTCATGAGAAATTCAGCAGTTGCTGCTCCCTCTGCTCTCTGTGTGCCCTTTTCCCTTTTTCCTCCCCTAATTAATATTAATCCTACCATGACAGTGAAAATAAGACAGGATATACTGCCATGCCAATAACAACAGTCACACTAGATCAACAATTTGAGGGTAAATTGAGTTGTTTATTCCCTTGGAGGAGGATAGCAGAAGGACCAGCTGTGCTTTCTCCATCCTGAGTTTGACTGACATGTTATCTCCTTCTCTGAGGGACTGTAAAAACCACGAGACAAACATTATTTGTTTCCTTACAGATTTCTCTGCAAAAGTTGGCTGGTATTTTCTGAGATGGCTGGCAAGCCAAGAAGTAAGAAGATTGAGGGCTAGCAGGTGCAATAGGCTACGTTCAGATGATCATTTGTCCACCTCAGCCCTCACACTTCGGCAACAAATTATTGTTAGGTCTCAAAATTACATCATCTACAGCATGAAGACTTGCTGCAGACAGGACATACTGGAATCTGTCCCTTCTACTCAACTCCTGCCAACAAAGGCTGAAATAAATGCTGCCTAAAATATGCCCAGCTGTGCTGTAGCTGCTGATGACCACACAGACCTCCCTCTTCCTTTCCTCCAGTACCTCAGGCCATTTCACTGCAGTCCCAATTGTGACTCATGCCCATGACTTGAGGAGTCATCAATGCCAAAAATGTCTGAAGAAAATGGCTCTCCCCTTTGCACACTATTTCCAGCCACCCTGTCACAAAGTGCTAGATTTGTCTCCTCAAGGATAAAAGTACATAATGCCAAAGCCCAGCAGTGTTAAAGATCAGTGACCCCATCTTCAGCACAGTTTCCTGGAAAAGTTGGGTTTATTGACTTCAGTATGTCCTGGATACATGGGTCCTTCACAAGGCTCACCCAGCAGGACTTGGCAGGCAAAACACTTTCTGTTTCAAGTGCTACAGAACTCAGGGGGTGACCTGGGCTCCCCTGCAGACCCCTGGGCCAGAGCAAGAGGTTGTGGCCCCCCAGTCCACTGCAGCCTCCCAGCACACCTGTTGTTTCTCCATCTCCATCCACTGCACAGAAACACAGCCCCTCCCTTCCCTTCTCCCTCTAAAAGAGCTGCTGCTGTCAGCAGCCCTCCCTCCTGAGCAGTGCCAGCCACCTGCTGGGACCAGCATCATTTCAGATGGCACCAGCTGGCATGAGTCAGGAATTGATTTACCTTGATAATTTACCCTGTCAGCTTCCCTCTCCAAGAAAAATCTGAGAAGCCACTGCATTCTCATCCTGCTGCTGACACAGTTTCACAGGGAGATGTGAAAGACACGCTCAATTAAACCAGAGCAGATTGCACTGGGCCAAGGTCCCCTGCACAGATCCACCACCTTGACACAGCTGTGTCTCAAAATGATATCTCGAAACCTTTATGTCAAGCCAGGCCTGGTTTGCTCAACTCTAACAGTGCAGGTCTGTGTGTGCAGCACCAGTGACAACTTTCTCGAGTCTGGATTGCCCTCACAGAAAAGCCTCACCTAAAGCAATGGAGCACAGAGACCCTTGGCCATGTCACTGCAGAAGTAGGGACCTATTCTCAGAGCCCGCTGGACACCAAAGGAAGATTTTAAGAGGGAATCTTTAGCAATACTGTGTTGCCCCTCACTAGAACAAGGTAGCTGGCTTTGCCATGTGTTGCTCCTGTGATGATTTCTTAATACAATTTGTTCTTCTCCTCAGATGCTGAAAGAGGAAAGTCCTGTACATTCTCCCAGAACCTCACTGTACCCCAACACTGAGACTCAGGAGTCCTGCAGCAGCAGGTGATACAGCAGGCACCCCAAGTACTACTTACAGGGAACTGTGTGCTTTTTATCAATCCACACTTCCCTTTTTCCTTTGCTTCCTTCTGCTGATGCTACTGTGAACACCTCTGCATAAGACAACTATCTAAGATGAGAGAATGGCCAGGGAGCAACATGAGCAGTGAAGTCAGGTACCACAATGCCATTCGTTTCACAACTTCTCATAAATCAGTCCATCCAGCCACATGATTTAGCTTCTGAAGGGTGCTCAGAACTTATTGCAATAGCCTGTGATTTGGCTGCCAGACCTGCAGTGTGATACGATATGTTTTCTCAGAGATGGCTTTATATGCCTGTTTTTGCCCTCTGAATCCCCTGTCACACAGCAAATCCACACTGGACTTGTGCTTGCCATAGGCATGGAAGGACTTCAGTACACTGACTTTTTTCCCCCCTCCTCTCTCTTTCTCCCTGGACATACATCCTGAGACTGTTTTGTCACTCATCCTTTTAACTTTGTCTCCCTGGTGACTTCCGCTGTTGATTCAACAAGACATGCCAGAAATCTGTAGCTGAAAGAAACATTTCTGCACACATGGACAAAATGAAGCATTTACAAGTAGATGGATAAGAAAATAAATCTTTGGTGAGCTAATTAAACAGAGCCTAAATAGAGTCATGGTTTGTTAGAGACTCAGCTGGGCGAAAAGAGACTAAATTAAATCTGGAATTTAAATCATCTTTGCTGGATATATAACTCATTAATAAGATATTAAGCCCCTTTTAGTGGCTGATCTCAGAGCTATTGAGTCAGGATATGCATGCCACAAGCTTCCTTTTTAGATGAAGAAATCAAGCCTCGTGGGATATGATTTATCCAGAAAATGTTGCAAAACTGGGAAGAGGTTCCAAGTGGCACAGGTCACAGCCCAGCAGCCTCCATCCGAGGTGGACCTGGCCAGCAAGAGTACCTTTAGGAGTCACAGTGACACCAATGGTAGGATCTGCTGCCCTGGAACAGGGGAGAGACAGTCCCAGCTTGTCATTCCTTGCAGACTGTTACTCCGTGGTTTTCCCAATATGCACCTTTGGGGGCACAGGTGGGGAGTGCTTTCCCCAAGCACCCCTTCATCCCTCCTCCCTTCCCTGGCCCTGAAGGGTCTCCCCAGCAGAGAAGAGGAAGAAAGTGAAGATGGATGAGGTATTTGCCCGAGAACATTGAACCTTTCACTCCCATTTATTGCTGCAAGACAAATACTGGTTTCCTTTTCCCATAGCTGTACCCATCACTGCTGGAAAATCACAGTGGCTCTGTTAGATACACAAAGTGCTGCCATAAACGGACTCTGAGCACGATCCTATGGACACAACCTACACGCTTTCACCTATAGCAAGGCTGAAGGGGGGAAAAAAGGGACAACAATAGAAAAGGAGTCTCTGTATTTTTATTTTTAAGGTCTAACTCCTCACAGTCCCCCAGAAGAGGTACCTTGGAGGCAGCAGTATAAACTTCCCACCATGTCCATGTCCCATGGATTGTTCCAGAGCCAGGCTGCAGCTCCCAGGCACCATTTGTCCTCCTGCCTTCCTCTGCCAACGTGGGCAGAGATACATCATCATTAGGGACCAAAGTTTGACACCAGCTCCCTGCATGTGATTTGCAGTCCTCTGAGCAGCCTTGATTTCACCGATCATACACAAAAGTCAGTTCTGAACCTTTGCTCGAGGGCCAGTCAGGTGCTCTGATTTCTCTTCTCCTGAGCATAGACGTGGCTAAAGCTGCTCAGGTTGCATGCGGTGCTCAGGGAATGGACAGCCTGAGGCCTGCAAGTGGATACAGCAGTTCCAGTTGGATGGGAGAAGGATGGTGAATTGAAAGGTTAGGATAGGCATCTCTTTTCAGTGTTTGCTCAGGGCTTTGCCTGCTGTGCCCTGCTCTGTGTTTTGGAGGACACAGCTCCAGTGCAAGCACCCAATTAAAAGTACAGCGGGAGGCTCATGAGACAGAGAGGAACCAGAGCCCTCAGCTGTGCTGACACATTTTGCAGTGCACCTCGATGATTTCTGAGCCAATCCCTCTAAGCACACTTTGTATTTTTTATCCCTGTATGAGTGACAATTGCTGTCAGAATGAGCCTAACATACACACTCCTAGTGTGCAGACTGTATTTTGGAGCCAAACCACAGCACATCCACGGCGCAATTACAGATTACACAGAGGATCTCCTAGGAAAGAAACTTCAGTGGCCTTTTGCAGCCTCATTAAAAAATCACTGCACTTGCCAGTGCTTACCATTAGTGATAATAGCCTGCTGTTCTCTGACACTGATATTGAGGAAAAGCTGACTGTTAGCTTTGGGCAAAAATGTGTGTTTGTTTTGTTTTTTTCTCTAGTAAGCACAATCACTTCTGCTGACTCCTGCCAGATCTCAGATAGGCAGTCTGCCACCTGTTGTTTTTTATTACCTGCAAACTTAAATATTCAATACTGGAAATACAGAGAAAAGATAATCTACATTGAACCAGGTCATAGAGTACACTTGGCGTTTACACCACCAAAGTTGCTGGCCGAAACTGAGCAGCAGAAGCCTCAGCTGCAAGGACTTAACTCTTTGTTTTAATCTGGCATTCCTCTACATACAGAGCAATATCTCTGCAGGGCACTTGGCTTTGCGTGGGCACTTGGCTTTGCACAGCCACCTTTCATATCAGCTCACCTTTCCCGGAAAGCTTGGTGCCAGCACTTGATCATACTCATTGTCCCGATTTGCTTGTGACTCAAACTGAAACAAATCTGGAAAGGAAAGCCAGCCAGCAAAGCAACGACCCTTGCATTGGCAATCCCATTTTACTGCTGCAATCCCACACCAGGACAGACGCCACTGATTAGAGGATGGGTGTTTTCCTTACCTCGCTGACGATGGATGACTGGGGCTGTTCATAGACCCAGTTACCGTGGCAAGGGGCGAGTGGCAGGTTGCCCGTGCTGTGATTGCCATAGCGGGCGAGGGGGCTGGTGCAGCTGACAGAGGTGTCCCAAGTGACATCCAGCCTCTCGCATTCCCCACTGACGGACTCGTTCCCCAGGTGCAGGGGAAGTACCGTGAAGTTTCGTTCATCTTCCAGCGTCCAGCCACATCGTTCACTTAATTCAGCTGCCCCAGGGATCCTGCACCAGAAATGGTCTGGTGCCCGCCCAAGGAAAACTATGCTGGCGAACAGGGAAGAAAAAGTTATGCCTGTCTGGCTAAGGAGGAAAAAGACCCTCTTTTGAAATCTTCCAAATTCCCCAGCCTCCTTCAAAACCTCATCGAAAGATGGCATTATGTGAGGTGGTCTGTCCACTTGCAGCAGCCCGAGAGATGGCAGAGTTTCCTCTCACGCTTCGCATCGGCTGCTGGCACTTCCTACGAACGTGACGGTCTCGCCTCCCCTCGCTCCTCTCTTCTCATGTGCACGCACAGGCACACAGACAGGCAGACAGGCAGACAGACAGACACGGAGACACGCGGTGCTGCCGGTGGCATGAGCGGAGCCGGAGCGGGGCACGCTGCGGGCGGACATGCAGGCGCACACCCAGCACACGCCCCGGCACACACGGGGACACTCGGGGCACCGCGAGTGGCACCGGGCTAATCACACACAGCCGGGGAGGAGTGCGAGCTAAAGAGCACAAACAGATTGTAGCAGAGGAGGGGCGTGCGTTTCCTATTCATCCCGAGTGTTGAACAGCTTATGTAATAAACCCGGTTAACTCCTTCGGGACGGGCGAGTCGCAAAGGCCAGCTCCCGCAGGCTGCCATAAATTAATAGGTGCAAGGATAAAGCTGAGAGTTTAATGGGAAAGAGCACAGAAGCTGTTGCAAAAAGCATCAGTGAGTGATGCAGGCTCTCTGCAGGATGGCAGAGGCAGGAAGAAAGTTGTTTTGAAAGACCTATGGTCTTTCCTTCCACGAATAGGAATTAATACTCTGGCAAAGTTTAATTACTTCTCCAAGGCACTACTTCGGCATCTGTACACAATTCACAAAGGTCTTTTCCTTCTGTAGCATAAATAAAGTGAAGGTCACAAACTGCAACCGTCCAAAACCCAAGATTTTTTTCTTGAGGTTTGATCTACCTGTTCAAGAAGGCTTTTATATGACCTTGCTAAATTTAATTCCACAAAGTCTCTTAAATATTTAAAAAAGAAATGACAATGTTTCTTTCTCAAAAATGAATGGAAAACAAGTTATGTCACTTTTCTACTCAGCTGTTTGAGGAGGGGGGAGAAGGAAAGAGGGAGCCAGGACCAGGCTGCATTTTGTGTGTATGTGAGCACATCTTGTGCAGAATGCCATGAATCAAATCAGAGATGCAATTGTGGGGTTTTTTGAACCTCAGGATCATGAGGTCCATGGCAACTCTATTCTCTTGGGAGAAGGAGCAGAGAGACAGCATCTATCAAAGACGTCTCCTTCAATCCCTTGTCTTTGGTTACCTACAGCTTTGACTATGGGTGTCTATGGTTTTGAAACAAAGTACAATTTTAAAAACAGGTGCAAATCAAGGAAGGCTTTGATTACTATACAGGCATGAAAACTGATGCTATGGTGTGAGCTCAGCAAAGATGCAGATTTCTAGCTGGGTACACTCCTGTGCTTGCATCAGAATACTCTTTTGAGGGAATTTGGTTTGATGTCTGGTTATGCTATTTTGTAGTACTCAAGCTTAGAGGCCATGAATGTATCACCTTTGGGTCCAGGTGGAGATGGGGAGCACTCTGATGGCTGGTTTCAAACAAGAGAAGGTCTTTTATCCCGACAGTGCTAACCGGGAATCATGCTGAGATGTCAAAGGTGATATGTTTATTCCAACAGCTTCCAGTGACTAGGGAGGAGATTGCCTATGTAGGGAACACCATAAAGACAAGAAATGTGGACAGAGCCTGATAATCGGGTTGTGTGCTGCTCTCACAGATCCAATCAAGGGTGTATTAAACACCCACTGCTCTTCAATCCCTACCCCAACAAAAAAATATTGGTTTTATCCCTGCTGAATATTACCATAGAATCATAGAATGATTTGGGCTGGAAGGGACCTTGGAGATCATCTAGTCCCAACTCCCCTGCCATGGGCAGGGACACCTTCCACTATTTCACAGAGAATATTAACTCAACTCTGAATCATGAGGGTTAGTCCCCTGTATGCCATGCACCAACGTAGCTGTGCCCAGTGTTCCAACTCTTTCAGAAATCCATTGGTGTAATACTGGCGGCCCCCTCTTTGCTGATCAGTGGAGCCAGACCAGATTCAGTTGAGGGAGAACTCAGCCCACTATTGCAACCTTGCTTCTGGAGTTACTTTCTTTCCCAAAAGCAAGTGTGGTCTAGTAGCCCATTGTCAAGATTTCCCACATTCCTGTCCATGAAGCTCTGGTCATGCACAGCATGTGCATCACAGCCTGTCAGACCAGAAGCCAGAGACCCTGAGAGAGACCAGAACTAAGATCATGGCAGAGGACATCTGGGATTCTCCCTAACATTCCCTGCAGCTACACTGCTGGTCATACAGGCAAAGATTCATTCAGTAAAATCCTTTCCACCACCTGGCATACATGATGTCATAGCAACCTTGTTTTTCCAGTGTTAACCTGTATTTTTAGTTCTCTGTCCAAAACCAGCTTATCAGCATTTGCCACCATATCAGTATGCTGAAAGACTCCAGTTTGTCAAAGAAGGCTAAAATATCCCAGTGACAGATGCATGAGAGTGTGCATTAGTGCATTTATTCTACAGCAAGCAATTCCTAGCTTCTGCATGGTTTTCCTGGAACTTCAGCTTCATGTGCTGTGAGAGCTGAGCACATCTAAGGACAGGAAGATGATGGGTTTGTACACAAAGCCTGTAACTGTAACCTCATGAAAGAATGCCTTTAAATCTTTGAGAACAGATCTCTGGGTCATCATTTTAAACATTCTATCCTATGCATACAGTAAAAAATGATGCTGTTTGATACTGGAAAAGCCAAGGAGGATGTTGACTGATGAGAAGGGCAGAAGCAGTAAAAATAGATGTGGAGATCAGAAAGAAGGAGGGCGAAGAGTGTAAAGGGAGCAAGCCAGGGAAAGAGCAGATGCAGAAGTGGTGATGAAAGGGGAGCAGAGAAGAAAGAGATACAGAAGTACAACTAAATTACAATCACAGGCATCTTCACTTGGAGCTCTGTTTAGCAGCCCAAATGTCACAGCTATTTTGGACAGGGAATGAAAACTATGTAGTGTAGAGAGGAAGGCACATACACTCCCTACACACATGTGGCACTAGACTACCA
Source organism: Pachycephala philippinensis (assembly GCA_013397055.1). Lineage (NCBI taxonomy): Eukaryota > Metazoa > Chordata > Aves > Passeriformes > Pachycephala > Pachycephala philippinensis. The sequence continues at coordinate 215,781 of VWZT01015009.1, forward strand.
TTTATACATGCCTGGATGACAGCATGAGACATTTTGATCAATACCTACTCTGACTGAATCCTGGAAAGTTAAAACTTTACTGCTCTGCCAGTGCATCAGATAATGACTTAAAAACCTCAAAGTCCTTCTTGGAACACTGTCAGCAGTGGGGCAGTGACATCACCCAGTTTGCAGGCACTTGAGGGCACCATCCTACGTAACAGCACTGATAAAGTTATGCAGAAAACCATGACCTAGGTTTAAGATCCGTACAGACACATGCCTCTTGCTAAATAAAAGAGTGCCTGTGAACAAGCTTGGGCAGAGTCATCCACCCTGCTTGTTATCTCACTGGATGCAGCTTCATATTGTGCTAAATATTTGTCCCCCAGACTAAACTAAGACTAGATAGCCCTAAGCAGCAGGGGTGCAAACCAGTCTGCTTCACACCTAGGGCCAGGAGACTGCCTGCACCAGCCTTTTCTTTCACTCTCCATGCCAGGAGAAGGGGTGGGGATCTCCCCAGCCCTGCATTTGGGGACTACCCGAGCCTCTGCTAACTGGTGACCCCGCAGCAGAGACTGCAATAGGGAACCAGGCAGTAGCAGCTCAAAGCACATTGCACGGATGTTAATGGCAAGGCTTGGTGCACGGCAGAAGATGGCAGGAATTAGAAAGGATATCAGAGCTCAGTTTTGGAGATTAAATAAAGGGTGGATTTTTTAAGATCAGAGTGAGACTTCTTTATGGGGCAATTAGAGATGCTGAGGCTCCCCTCTCCCACACATGGTACAATTACATTCCAAGTCAGGACACTAAAATACATGTAGCTTTTTCTCTGACAGTTCCCGTATTTTGGCCTTTGTTGCTGTTGGCTTTTTTCCCTTCACTTTATTAATCTTTCTTCTTCCTCCCACACCCACGTTCGTCTTCTTTTATCTCCGTCTTCCTCTTCTTCCAGATTTTCTCTTTTTCGTTCTAAAAGGTAGCAAATGTACTCACTGAAATATGTCCTTTCCCAGGCCTCCAGATCAACTTAGCGAGCTGTAGGCTGAATTTGAGACATGGGAAAAGTCAATTCAAATCAACAGGGTTTCCACCTTTTGGCAATCCATTAAAGCAATGCACAATACATTATACTCCCCTCCCTCGCTATTTCCATGGACTGTAAGCTATTTTTACCATCATGATCCCAGGAACAAATATAAATAAATGTAGTACTTGGAACTGTAGAATACAACAGGGGAATCCGTACTCATTGCTAAGACAGCAGCTGAAACAGCAGAGGAAAAGAGAGCCATGGGGAAAGAAGGGAAAATTGAAATGAGGGGAAAAAAGCCATAGAGAGTGAAAGGAAAAGCAAAACAGTAGCAAAGAGGTTCCTGTTTCTCTCATCACAGGATAGGAAAAATCAGACCAGTAGTGACCACTTTGAAGACTGCCTATATCTGTCATTTTGAGGAATCCATCCTAAATCCACAGCGTGTGCTCATCCTCACACCCTCAGCTTTTCCTCCTGCTGCCAAGGTGCAGAAGGTGGGGGTCACATGGGGTTTAGGTGCCAGCAGCCCCTGGGGCTCCCCCAGGCTCATCCCCTCTGCAGCCACCAGGTCTCGCTCCCTGACACCCCACACCTTTCCTTGCACAGGCTCGCTCTGGGGGTGAAGCAGTCTCTGCTCAAGGCAAATGGGATCCTGCTGGGCCTGAGCTTTGTTACCCAAACCCAGAGCTGTTTCACCCCCATGGTGGTTGCATTCTGCTCATCTTTGCCTGTTGGAGAAGATCAGGTACCACACATTTGTGTGCCTGCAGATGACAGCCTTCCTCACTGCCTTTCAGCATGCTGAGGGAAAGCAGCAGAAACGTGTCTCTGCATGCACGTGTGGGAGCACACCTGCTTGCCAGGATTTCAGCCCGGGATCTGAGACAAGCTGGGGAACTGACAGGGATCACCAGTTTCCTCAAGGACAGCTGAAGGAAAGGCAGCCAGAGGAAAAAAGGGCTCCTACACACCCGTTTTCCTAGTCTATATGTGGCTTCCCTCAACATTTTTCTCTTCACCCGGTCACCCTGGAGGCCAGTGAAGAGGTTACACCAGGCTCTACCTTCCTGTTCAGATAAATATGCCATAATCCCACAGAATGTTTATCAGGATCCTTGCTAATGACTCAGAATAAGCAAGCATTTCAGCTATAAGATAAGACAAGCCAAGTTCACCAGAGGATATTTTGCACAATGGAACAAACAAGGTATATTTCCAGAGATGGCTGTAAAGGCCTAATAAAGTGAAAATGTTCCCTCTCATGTTATCAGACAGGTGTAAATCGCAAGGTTGCTTCCTCTCTCAGCTGCACGTGCCTCAAATTCTGCTTGGAAAGTCAGAAAAAATCATATCAGTTTTGTTTGTGATTCCTCATTGTTGACCATCCCTCCCCTGTGACTCAGTTTCCATTACTCTTGGAAGCCAACATTTCTAAATACTAAGAAAAGGACTTTGCTTTAAAGTCTCTAGATCCATTTTATGAGAATAAAGATGAAATTTTTAAATCTTATCGAGGATGGTGTCAGTGCAGTGAAGAGTTCTGAGAGTGCTGCTCTCTAGCTATCTACTTCCCTAGCTATTTCTGAAGGGGGAATTCTATTAAAAAGGGAGAAGAAAACCCCACATGAAACCCCTTCCAGGGTTTTTAATATTAGACTCTATTATCTACTTTCATACTGTTTCTCAGTTTTGTTTTTATACTCAGTATTCCCAAGAAGCCTTTTTTTTTGGTGGCCTTTCTATTGCATTTTTTTGCTGAGAACTCTCAGGAATATAAAAGACCACTAAGGTGGCCAGTGTAACAAAACTGTCAGCATTCATACACATGAGAAGAAAGTAACAGAGAAATTCCCCTAGACCACTACTGCCCATGTTATGGGCAGCTTTGGGTAGAAGCAGTATGATCTGATGTAGAAGAGAATTCAGGTTCAAAATACCCCACGAGCCTTAACATTTAGTTGATCAAAGTCCACACGGCAGAATTAATATATGTTTCACATTTATGTGAAAAATTATCTAATCTCAACAGATTTCTTGTTTCTGTCTTTCCAAGACAATAGCAAATTATTTTTAACACCACTGAAAAAGAACTGAGAAACAGCTCTGCAGAAACTAAAAAAGCTGCAGGATCAGGGTGAGTTCAGAGCAGCAGCAGAGACCCAGCACACTCCAAATGGACCAGAGAAAGTTCAAGTCCTCCTGGAAGGATGGATGGGAACTAGTAATCCCTCAGTGCTTTTCTCTATTCTCCCCGTCATGGTTTTTGGAAACCCTTAGTGGTTGCAATCTATTTATAGTTCACTCTGTTTTTGTAGTTTATCTCTGCTATAACATCGTGTCCTTTGTCCTGACTGCACAATACCAACCCAAAGGAATTCTTCACAGCTGGGTTCTCACCTCCTGCTTTATTAGCATGCTTTATTAATAGGAAGAGGGACCAGACTACTCTCATCAGGCCGTTTAGCTGGATGAACATGCTCTCTGTTCATGATCCAGCTCTTAGCACACTACTTAAAATGGGCATTTTTGGGTATGTGGCCCTACCACAGGGTACTTCAGTTACTCAGTTGTTTTAACGTTTATTTGATTTTAAATGTCAGTATATTTATTACACGGGATTTGTTATATTTTCCCTTCCCTAGTGAATGTTCCTCAGTGTATTTGAGTGTATTTAAGAAAAAAACATAAAGACATAAATATCTGATGTGGAGACACAAAGCAAGAAAGATTCAACAAATTCAAAAATTAAGGAATTGTTTACATTGGTCTAAGATCCCCAAATCCTGAGCAAATAGATGAACTGAAACAAAGGTCGTTCAAGCTGAGTGTATCTGAAAACAGTGCAGCAGTTGTATCCATTTCCCACGAAACAATTCTGCAGTGACTGGATGGAAAGTGTAACACCTGTATTGTGGGGAGCTGGCCCAGATAAAATAATGTAGGTGGCAAAGGAAGTCCCTGAGATGAATTCTATACTTTTAGGCTGAACTTTCAGTAACCAAGCCAAGGCCTTAACAGAGGACCCTGTGTAAGGGGAGTGCAGTGATCAGGAAATTTGGAGAGGTGGTCCCTGGCAATGTCACCATGATGCAGCGGGCAGAAAGCCCTGGGCACCGGGAACTGGAAGGCATCATCTACAAAAGACTGTTGTTCCTGCTGCAAGGTTGCTCCCCCTGGCAGCTGGTCTCAGCAGAAGGAGTGCAACCGTTGCTTCAGCCCTTGCAGCCATGCAGTAGCCAAGAGCTGGGGCTGCTGGATGACGAAGGGACATTATCAACCACAGACAAGGAGTGGCACCATTGCTCCCCCAGCTCCATGCTGGCCAGCTGCAGTGGAATGGGGAATTTGGGAGGTCTTGTGAAGTCTGGGATGGTGCCATTTGCTGCCAGGGTGGGTAGCATTCCGTGGGTGCAGGCCCACCATCCATCCTTCAGGGGAGCTGGTGTTTCCAGTCCCACATATCTGCTCCTCTGCACCAAGATGAGGAGATGGGGAATGGACCAATTTCAGTAAACAAGAAGTTCTTGGACTAACTGCCAGCTCCTTGAAACTTAGATTTAGGAGACTTATTCAGAGATGAACTTTATGAAAGATTATTTAGAGGATTAGTTCATATGGTATTTTTAGCAAAATGATAGCTGAAGAAAAGCAAAAAGGGTTTGCTTTGGGTTTGTTTAATAAATGAAAAGAGCAACGTTACCATATAATTTCCATATATGCATCAGTACAGCAGCTGGCATCATCCTGACCCCCCAAATTACTATCCCACTCCAGTCCTGTGTACAACAGCAAACTGCTTCTGGGCCAGCGGAGCCAAGGAGACGTTTATGTTTCTGCATAGCAAGTGGGCACCAGCATGGACCTCATCCTCTCCTCATCTGCAGGACTACAGACCTCAGCACCTTCCCATGGGGTGAGGGGGAGCAGAGCCTATCCCAGACTCACTGCCCATCCAGCACAGGCCGGTGGAGCAGGGATCAAAGGTGTTACACACGTTAGAGCAGTTTGTGCAGCTGAGGAAGGCTGTCTGTCACACACCTCATGCATGGCAGGTCCTGGCTGTCACTCTCCCAGCCTTCATCCCAGCTTGGGGGACATTTAAAGGCAACTTTGCCAAACTTCTTCTGCTTCAAAATCATTCTTTTTCCTTCCTTTCAGCAGCATGGTTAAAATGACAATTTGTACTAAAGAACCAGGAATGCCTCATTCAAATTCTTCCTGGTAACACCTTTTGCTCAGACAGGTGGCACTGCTAAGCAAGATGTCAGCTTTCAACAAGGAAGAGCCTTGTTTATCTTCTGGAAGTCTAAGGTGTTCTCAGCTAATCCTTCACTGATTTTTCTATATCCAAGTAAGTTTCTCTCTTGATTTTCCCATCACATGACGCTTTGTTCTAATATTATTCTGCTCCGCTTCAGTTTTCCTTCCTCTGAGAATGAACCTTTCAGGAAAGCCCTGTTTGCTTCTGGACAAAACCAGAAATTTGAAAACCTCTGTGTACAATATGAGAAATCCCTGTTCCCACTGCTCTCCTGTTCCATAAAGCCAACAGTCCAGGAGGAAACTCTAACCTTATGTGACCAAGATAAGGAGGCCTCAGGCCTTGCAACCACAGTCCCAGCTGTGATCCCTGACAGTTCATACTGTGCCAAGATTCTCCAGAGATTCATTGACTCGGTCTGTGTCCAGACTTCTGTATACAGAGACTGCAGAGTTTTTGCCAGGAGGGGATTAAAGCACATTCTTAAGTGGAATGTTTTAAGAGGCAATGGGCACAGGCTGCGCCACAGGATGTTCCCTTTGAACACCAGGATACATCTTTCTAGCGTGAGGGTGACTGAGCACTGGAACAAGTGGCCCAGAGAGGCTGTGGAGTCTTCATCCTTGGAGATACTAAAAAGCCATCTGGGAGTGATCCTGGGCAACCTCTTCTAGGTGGCCCTGCTTGAGCAGGGGGGGCTGGAGCAGGTGATCTTGAGGAGTGCCTTCCAGCTTCAACCACTCTGTGACGATTCTGTGGGTTTTTTTCCCTGCAAAGCTCCAAGCAACAGCAGTCTGTGTCACCTGTGCTTAGCCATTCCCCTGGAAATGCAGGTTGGGTTTGTCTGACTTCACCTCTGCTTTCTTATGCTTTTGTCAGAAAATACTGTGTGTGTGCAAAAAAAGGTATGGGAGTGCCAAACAGCAAAATTATTCCTGTTGTCTGCATGCAGTGGGTCTAACCCCCATGGTGCCCACAGAGATTGTCACGCTCATACCTGAGATAGACAGACCTTCACTCACCTCCAGGCTGTCCCAGAATCATTGAATCATAGAATGACTTGGGTTGGAAGGGACTCTCCAGATCATCTAGTTCCAGCCTCCCTGCCGTGGGTGGGGATGTCACCAGGTTGCTCAGAGCCCCATCCTGCCTGGCCTTGCTAACCCTAACTCTTCAGGGGCACGCTGGCAGAAGGCCAGCTCTGACCTGCACCTACACAAACAAAATAACTGCACAAGAAATTGTGAAGTAGCAACATGAGAAATGGCAAAAAAGAGGAGGATTAAGTATATGGTGAAAGGGAAGCAGTAGTTTAACGGAAATGATGACCCAGGTAGAAAGTGCAGAGGCTGTACTCTATGCTGTCATACCACAGGGACCAGATACCACTGTAAAGCCAGCAAAACTGGGGTCAGGGCTTAAGAGCAAACAGGACAGCCTTTTTGGAAAGGGATGAAGATGGTTAAGGAGAAGGGCATGGGAGGACATAGTGTTGCCTACTGCCAGTTTGCTCTGATGCAAGGTGGCTGGCTGGCTCTGCTCACTCTCAGCAGGGCTCCTTGGCTTCTTCTTGTCCCAGGCTGGTATTTGCTGCTGCCTCTGCTTCCCTCACTGCCTGCAGGGGGGTTTGGCCTTGCTGAGAGCAAAGACCAGCTTGTGGAACAAAGACTTGCTAAAAACACTGTGCACCCATGTGAGCAGGTCAAAGGCAAGTATGTGCAAAGCAGGCAGCAGGTACACAGGGAATAGATTAGCTGGCACAATGACAGTGCAGGGCCAGGTCCCTGTGGGAGAGCTGCTGAGCTCCTCTGGTGGCCCCACAGCTCTGCAGACCCTGAGGACACATGGAAGAGCTGGGACAAGTCAGGGGCAGAGGAGAAAGTCATCGTCTCCATGGAATGCTGGCCATGCCTGGCTCTGCATTGATCACTTCCGCCTCCTCCTGAGGGCAGAGACACCATTATTCCACCTTCCCCAGAACTTTGGCGGCTCCATCTTCACCATCACAGCTCACACTGATATCCAGGCATCCTTTTCCCTGCTGATGCAGCCTTCAACTCCTCCCATGCTTTGCAGCCATAGAGTGACTATGGAGAAGCTGAGTGAGGTTTGCAGACATCTCTGAAGGCTCCTAGCAGAAGGAGAGCCTGGGTTAGACCCTCACCAAAGGGCACGAGAGGAGAAGGGCTTCCTGATGGGCTAAGGAGGCAAGAGGTGTCCTTGTTCCTTGGTCCTCCCTGTGAACAGCTCAGCAGGCAGCTCTTGCCAGCATTGTGATGCCAAGCCACAACCTCAGGGTAGAAAAAATCTGTCTTCACAAAAGCCGTATGTGGGGTTACAGGAATGGGCTGCAGGCGGCCTTGACCTTGATGGCTTGCAGCTGTGTCCCTGGGAGGAGGGAAGGCCAGCATTGAATGCAGGTGTGGTGATTTTGGTAACAAGAAACATGTGAGTGGCCCAAGAGATAAGTATAAAAAGCTGTGCTGCAGGATCACAAGCAGATACTGAGCTGAGTCAGAGTTGACTGGCCTGCTGCTGCTGCCGCCTGTGCTGAGCCTGATGTGTGACACTGCCTGCCACCCTGCTCTATGCTGGGCTTTTGGACTCTGACATCTGGTACCCCGTGTTTGTATGTATCGCGGTGATAATTGGCTTAGAGCCTCAAAGGCTTGGAGCCTCCGACAGTATGAGCCTCATGGACTGCAATTCACTTGGGGGAAGTGGAAAAGCCGGCTGGTGCGTAATCCCTGGGCAGGGGTGTGCCCAGGAGAGCCGTGAGTAGCCTACGCATGTGAGTCTGGGATTGGACTGCTTTATGGGTGACTGTGCCTCTAAGAGGGATGGTGAGCTGTTGTAGCTCTTGCCCATGCGTGATTACTGCAAATGGTGCTGCATTTTTATACTGCAAACCATGTTGGCCCAGTGTACACTGACATCTGGAACTATGTTGGCCTTGTGTACGCCAACAGCCGTGAGTGCCCATGAGGTCTCTCCAGCACTGTCCCTGCAGGCAGTATTTCAGAAGTTGGTCTCCTGTGCAGGGGAAAATGACATCAGAGGCACGACAGAGAAGCTGCTGTACCAGCATCCTCCTTACACCAAATCTGCTGCTGTGGTGCCCATGATGCTGTGGTGAGGTCAGGCAATGCAGCTGGTGCTCTCCTGGCAGGAGTGGGCTTCCCTTTATCACTCATTTTTCTCAGGGGAAAGAACAAACACTGTGTGCATGCATACATACGTGTGTGTGTGCCTGCCTTTGGCTGAGGCTCCTTGTGGTTCAGTGGTGCCACACTGTTGGCTGGCAGTGACAGCAGACAGGCAAGGTGGCACAGTCTGCTCCCAAGGGGCAGCTGAGGTGATGGTTTGTTTGCTGAGACCTGATGAAAGACAAGGCCTGAGGCAAAGGCCCCTGGCTAGAAAAACTCCATCATGAGGAGTGTTTGCAGAAGAAGCAGGAATGCAATGAGCTTTTATGGGGACACAACATGTGAGCAGTGTGACCCTGGGACCAAGGAGAAAAATGAGGACATGCAGGGATGGACAGAAAACCCTGAGAGAGTTCATGTGCACACAGGCATCAGCCAAACTGGTACGGAGTCGCATCTTTCTAACAGCAAAACCTTCACCACGTCACACTGAACTCAAGGAGCTGTGAGGGTCAGAGCAGGGGTTTGCATCACTGGGTGTCACCATGGTGTGGTGGGTACCACCTGAGCACAGGTTCCTGGCCAGTTGCCATGCTGCAGGAGTGGGGAAGTCTTGTCCCCAGGAGGGGACTAATGAAGTCACAGAAGTGAGGAGAAGCACAATTGCTCATCCAGTGGCTGTCACTTTCAAGTACAGATAAATAATGTCGAAACTCAACATTGTTGACTGTTAGAGCAGAATTAATACTGCCACCACCTCCTCATGTCATCTATAGGGACATGGCATTCCTGCACCCTCTCATTCAGCCTGTGTCTCTGATCACTCCTAGTGCCTGCTTAGAAACCCTTAGCTCATTCCTTTGGAGCTTCTGAAAATTCTCGGACAGGTTTCAGCTTCTCACTTGCTATGCAGCAGTTTCATTTAGAAGACCTAGGGGCTATTTCTTAAGATTATTTTTTCAAGATTATTTTTTCATAGATTTCACTGTTCCTGGGAATGCTAAGAAAACCACAGTACAAACTGAAGTTTAAACAAAGTTGTTACATGCTATTGTATGACTTACTTGAAAGCTTTCCTCTTAATCATTGCCACCTGTAATTATCTCAGAGCACACAGAAGTGTTACAGGATGTTCTTGATAAGGTCAGAGTCTGCAGTGTGTTTCTCCCTGCTCACTACCTGTCACATTTATTTTGCATTGGGCATGGCTCTGCTGCCTGTTGGAAGCGTGGATCAGCCCAACGGAGCACCTGTGTGTGAACCACCACAAAGTACATCCACCCTGGGAAAGGAGTCTCTGCTGAGCTCTACCTTCCCAAACTCACTGAAACTCCTGCTGGGTGTTGTCCTTGATGGCTGTATTTCTGTCTGCTCCCTTTGGCCTGTGGCATTCAAGAAGACAAGAAGTGAAGCCACACACATCCCACACACCAGAATGCCTGATGCACAGCAGTGTCCATGCACTACCAGGAGCAATGTCAGGCATGGAGTCTCTGGTCAGTGTGGCTGTAAGGCTCCTAGTGCTGGGTAAAAATAATGCATAAACGTGCTCAGCTGATTATGGTTTAGCCAGAAAGTCTTGAACAGACCTTAAAGTATCTGTGCTGGCTGAGCTCCCTCCCTGTCTGTGGGTTGGGTATGGACTGTCATGCTGGGGCTGGCCTTGAAACTGATGTAAAAGCAGAGCTGGCACAGATCCTATGTCACATGCACTCATTCGACAGAAACATGAGTTGGACTCTAGGCCAGTTTTGAATGCTGCCTGAACCAGGAACCAGCACTGGTGTCACCGGTGTGGGACAATTCTGCTGCAGGTAGCAGAGGAGACACATGCTGAAATTAGGAGGGAAAGCTGAGATCACAGTATCTTCTGCTCTAACCAAGGGGCAGATGCAGTTAAATATTATCATTGCTGTGATATAGCTGTGGCCTGGCCCAACAGTATTACACACATAATTTATTATGTAAATGTATTACATACATTGTGTATTACACACTTTGTTGCATGTGTGTCTGACAATAGCCACTCACCTCGGTGATCTCCACAGGTATGACTAACCACCCTGCCCACTGACTTTCAACCTTAAAGACTCAGAGAGATAATTTATTATGATTTAGGCTCACAATTTCCTGGTACACTCATAGTCCACTTACTCTTGTATTTATGGGAACAGCCCAGTAATTCAGAAGTTATCAGTAATCTCTTGTACTGAATGGGCAGCTTGCTCCATAGGAGAGTCCAGACATACATTTTACAAGGTCACTCAGTCCAAAATACCTCCCTTGAGAGCAGCCTGTGCATTGTAAAACTGCCAGTGCTGCCGGCTCTGCAGCCTCAGGAAAGCAGAGTGGGACCAGTGCTGTCGGCGTCTGGGGAGTCTGTCTGGCCATCACCCCCTAGGTAATGCAAGACCCCCTCCTACACACACACTGCCCCCACGTACACACACACACAGGGACACGCTGCTGTTCCACTGTTTGAATTTGTGGCTTCTTCTGTGAATGCTTCCTACACTTTGTCCTTGTTTGTATCTTTATCTGATTAACAAGCTGAGCTTCAGCAGTCATTTAACTTGCTTGAATTCATGCCTTAGTTTCAGTCCACTGAGAATGGCTCTTCCACGGGGAGCTCCCCTGCCTTCACTTAGCCAATTCCTCCCAAATCAAAAGTGGACCTGCTCTGGCTCAGCAGCGTCCCCGTGCTGGGTTTATCTTTCACCCGTACAAAGTGCCAAGTTCAATGATCTCATTCCACCCACTCCCTTAGCTGTAAAGTGGCTCAGTTTTCCCATGGATATTTCACTTCAAAAGATGCTTGTTGAAGAGTCGACCAACCCTACCATGCTCAAGGGTCACATCTCACTGAAGTACATGGGCAGCTTCTCCTCACCTACCACTGCCCCAAACAGGATATCTGATGGTGACTAGCACTGTCTCGTTGCTTCTTCCACCCCTGATGTCCACCCACTGCCTCATTTCTTACTCTGGAGGCCATTAGGAAGGCACTTACTGCAGCAGGGAGGGGAACACTGAAGCCCACTGGACAGCACAGATGGGCAATTAGCGTGGGAAGACTCAACCAGAAAACATTGCTCTCTATTTCCTATTTCACCTGGTATGCATTTGGCTTCAAACTTGCCTGCTAGCTAGTGTCCTTATCCTTGACTCCCACCACTTCTCTGACCAGCCTCTTTTAGTGTACTTCTAGCTAGTCCCACTGAAATTTCAGCAGTCCTGGGGCTAAAGCAAAGCAGGGCTGTTTGCATTCATGATGGCTTGGTAGAGTTCAGTCGGAATTCTCTACCAAAGGTTAACTGCCTGTCTGTGAATGTTGGGTCTGTATGTTCCTTTTGGACTTAAACTACTGACGCCTTCTTGCCATTGCTCCTTGATGGTTTTCTTTACCCTTGCAGACCCCGAGAAACTGTGTTTGTTGTGTTTGTATTATCTTATTTGTAGCTGCGAGTGGATTTGTGTCATCAGTATATTTCATTATCTCTCAGAAGTGTAGACAGATGCCCAAATGTTCACAAAACCAACTTACAAGATATCAAAACCCAAACATTTACAACACAAGCTACGAAATGGAAATAAAACTTGAGAGCAGGAACTTTTAGCTTGTCCTGAAGGGAGGACTTTGGAGCACCTGCCACGACAAGTAGTGTTGAATACCTCCTCCTCAACTGGGGCAGCACATCATTTGCAAGTGCCTTGGATGTCAGAGGCAGCAGACTTGAAAATGAAATCTCACAGACCAATGTGCCATTTCTCAGCTACAGAAGGACTGCTTTTTAAAGCAATTTTAGCAGAAGAAATAGCTTCATTTCCTGCTGAGCAGAAAGCTCTTTTAGAGACATAAATGTCCAGACTAATAACAATTATGTAAACAAACATTGACAAACTGCATCACAGCTGTGTGCTTGTGATACTTAGCTCCCCAAAGATTCAAGCTTGCGAAATATATTTGAAGTCCCTTTTCATTTGGAAAAAAATATTCAAACCCAGAGTCAAGAAGCCTTTCCCTAAATCTGTTGCTTAATTTGGGTTGATCCCTGTCCTAGGTTACAACATAGCTGTATTCTATTACCAGCAGCTGGGCCATTAATCTGTTATCTCTTGTTAACGACTCCCACTTGATAACAGCCAATAGGCAATTAAGACCCATCAGATGACTCATGGCTTATCTGATACTATTGTGGGATGCTCCGCCCAGGAGGGAGGAGCCGGGCATTCCCACCTGGATATAACCTGGCCTTGGAACTGCCCAAGACAGCCCTGCCTATTGGGTCTCCAGAGGACAACAGCTACTCTTGGACCTTCAGCTGGAGACCAGATATTCTACAGGATCACCGCTTCAACGGAACTACTTCATTTGGACTACTACCACCACCCTGCCTGGCAGGGTGCCAGGTCGTACCCCGACTCTGTTGGGTTAAACCAGTGTTTTCTGTATCATTGCTATACATATATATATATATATATTAGTAAAGGAACTGTTATTCTTATCTTTTATATGTCTGTGCCTGAAAGCCCCTCAATTTCAAATTTATAATAATTCTTTGGGGGGATGGGGGTTACATTACCCATTCCAGAGGGGGCTTCTGCCTCCCTTTGATAGATACCTGTCTTTTAAACCAAGACAATCCCCAATTACAATTTTCCTAAGTCGGTATTAGCTGCTTTATTGTTCTTTTTAATAAATGTTGTGTGTTTGATTCCAAGCCTTCTGTCATTCAAAAAGCAGTTTATGATGCCAGGAGATATGGGTGTGTTTACTTATTTCACAGAACAGCTAGAATGATGATTTAGCTGAGGACCACATGGAAAATCCAAGAATATTGTTCATAATGACACTAAAGTTGAAGTCTTCTGGCATGGTGTAGTTGGGGGAATTCTGTAATTGCCCTGTCTCTCATTAGACCACATTCACACCAGTGATCCTAACAGCTGCATGGTGATATGCAAGGAGCAAGGCTGTCAGAAATTTTAAAAAATCAGTTCTCATAATGTTATACCAACTTTTGCTCTGTTAGGGCTGGGTTTAGACAACCCAGTCCTCTGGGTAATGGCATTTTGCTGCGTCAAGGACCAAATAGGATTTCTGAAGGGGTTGGGCCAAAAACGGGCAACAGGAGGAGTCAGAGGGGACTGTCACAGATTGAGGTAGGGCAGAGAGGTGAGTTAGGGAACTTTGAAAGGGAGCAATTGCTCTCGAAGGACAAGAGCAGTCTCTCCTCATGCCCTCCTGTTCCTGTCCATCTTCCCATGTCCAGGACACTTTGCCCCAGAGCAGTCATGTCTGATGAGACAGAGGGTCACCATCTTCTTCAGACAGCCACCCATCCCTCAGGGAAGCACCCCTTTCTGCCCCTCCCAGTGGGACACCTCTGGATAGCTGTGGTTCCCACTGTGGAGGTGGAGACAGGCATGGGCCAGGACAGAGCTCCAGAAAGCTGGGATCTGGAGCCCCCTGACGATGGAAACAGTTATGAGATGTGCTGCTCCCTTGTCACCTTCACTCTCCTCCCAGACTGCTCACAGCCTTGGGAGCAGAGACCTGCAGAGGTGGGAAGGGGACACCCCTGCCCTGATCCCTGCAGGCAGGACAGCCTCCTCCCCTGCCACACTTTTGGTCTGGCTCTGAGCCTGGTGAGGTGCCAGGGATGGCCCCATGCCTCACCTCGTGCTGTGCAGCTGTGATACCCTGTCTGAGCACAGCAGTAAGTATGTGATTGATATGTGTAATCTAGGAACTTATTAAGCAATCACTCCCAAGACCTTACTGCAAAATTAAATGCTTGTCATTAACTACATGTTAAAGTCTTGGAACAAGGCCAGTTGCAAACTGCAAACCTGCTTGCTGCTTGCCAGTTTGCTTTCTCCTATGTTTTTTTCTTTCTTCCCTTTCAAATTCACAAGCTTTCTTTGAGCTGTGCTTCACATCAAACCTACTTAACTTGTTTCTTATCCAGGCAGGAAGCAGCTCCTGCTCCTGCAGAGATGCTGGTCCAAAAATGGCCTCTACACATGAGACAGAGGGAGTCAATGTGTTTAAACCAACTCAGGAGTGACCATGCCCAGGCTGAGAACAGTGCAATAGGTACCACCTCAGCCCCTGACAGGTAGCTTTGGGTGCAGTTACTCAGTATGTCGTGACAGCAAAGCCTGCCTTCACCACCAGCAGAAATGCATGTTATGATGCAGCCCCAGTCCCCAGTTCACCCCATCCTCGGCTGTTTATCAAGTCCTCTGAGTAGGATCTAGCCTTGTAATAGCCATACTGTTTGCACTGCTTGTCTCAGGCAGGTCCTGCTACCTTTACAGCAGGTATCAGCAGTTCAACTATGCAAAAGAAATAACAAACCTAAGGCTTAGGCTGCAAGCCCTTTGGGGGTGGGGTTGTTCTTTGCAGTCACACAGAGCTGCTCAACAGGAAGCTGAAGCCCCGGGAGCCATGGGCTTCCCAGTCCGGGTGGCTGTGGAGTCAGGCTGGGTCGAGACATAGGGATAACTGTGGATGGCGTGTGCTGTACCTGTGCTGTGACATCCCAGAGCTGGGAAGGCTGGTCTGACCAGCTCCATCCTTGGCTCTGCTGATAGATGTAGTTACCGTTCCAGACAGCTCTTGGAGGAATTTTGTAAAGTGGATGGGTGGGTGGGCTCAGGAAAATTCTCTGATCAGCATTTAAAAAAACCTGTGCATTTTTCCTGAAGTGCCCAGCACACCTTCCAGGCTCTGTGCTGGTAGTTACAGGGCTGCCTGGACTCCTTTGCTCACTTCAGTAACCTGTTATCAGTGCACCCTTTGATAAGAGCGGCTCTACAAACCCCAAGCGCACTGTGGGGTGACCTTGCCATCTCCTTGGGAAGTCAGATCAAAGCAACACGACCCAAGGGACCACAGCACAGGTTCACAACAAGGCAAGCTGCCCCAGGACCGATTCCCTCTCCCTGGGCAGCTCAAGCATCCTCATCCTGGCACAAACACTGCTCACACAGCGCCTCAGCAGCCCATGAGGCCAAATGCCAGTGGTACAGGAGCTCAGCAGTGCTTCTGCTCTTGGCAAAAGCCATGCCACCTCAGGACTGCAGAAATGAAACCTTCAAGAGGACAAACTCCAGAAACACGTCATGCCCTGTGCCACGGCAAAAGCTGAGGAGTGAGAACTGTGCACTGAGCTGTCTTTGTCACCAAGGGAGATATTCCTAGGTTGCACAATACTAAGCGGTAATTAATGTTCAAGGAAGAAATGAGCTCAAGCTGTGACTTTTGGATCTAGATGTAAATAATCTTAAACTAGAGGCACTTGCCAAATACGGTGTGATTATCATCTAAGAAAAATGTGTTAGTAGTATATGAGCCAACCATAAAGTACACTTTGTTTCTCTCAGTTATAAAATAAGTTCTCGTGGTGCAAACAAATACCAAGTGCAAACATGAGCTTTTTGAAATAACTTGAGCAGTGTAAAAACGAGATGCAAAGGCTCCCTCTACAGTCAGTTCTTAGATATCTAGCCCTTGGTGCTGACTTGAAGAGACGAGATCCCATGACCAAAGCTCCACCTGCTATTAGCAGCTCTGGGTGCACAGATCTGCCATTAAGCACCACTGTAGGCTCCTGCTCCACATGTGGATATATATCCAGAGGTAACTAGATGCTACATGTTCAGCTTTTACACAGCTGACATCAGCCCAGGTGAAACCTCACCAAAAACTACAAGGCAGATGGTCTTTCCATCACCACAGGGACACCCTGCTTCTTCCCTCTTCTTTCCAGCTTCCCTCTCCCAGCAGCCTGAGCCATGTGGTCCTGTGCCTTCCTTTGTGCTGAATTTTCCACACCCCTTCACTGAGCCCCTGCACCTGACTACTGCAGATAGGATCAGCCTCTGTCTACTTAACAAGTTGACTCATTCATGGTGTACAGGACCAACAAGTGCCACGACAGGCTGTAGGAAAGGGGATGAGGCCCTAGAAACCTAGAATAGGTGTCTATTTGCACCTAGAAACCAGACTGGCTCAGCCTGGCTGAAGTACCTGCACCCCAATGCACAGGCAGTGTATCTCAGTGGGTGCATGATTTGCTGTTTGCATGGATGTTTCCAGTGATTCTCCACCACATTCCTCTGAATCAAGCATGTCCTGCTCAGGTACATGGTAGCATGGGATTATGACCGACAGCATGTTCAGAGCTGCCTGTTAAAAGTCTATGTTCTTGGTATATTCACAGGAAACAGAGATATGATAAGATCCAAATACACAGGTAAGTACTGAATCAAAATCATCACAAAGTGGCAAGGATGAAAGAATGACTCACTAGAAGGAAATCAATGCAAAAGTGTTTATTCATGCAAGAAGGTTTGTAAGACAACACATCAAGAAGCACCTGAATGGGAAAGTCTGTCTAAGGCTCCTCTAGCAAACTATTTTAGCCTAAATTCTCAAAGATCTGAAAACCAGTTTCTCTGAAGATCTAACCTGCTAGATCTCTCTGCCTCAGTTTCTCAGTCTTCATGAGTGATTTAATGAGAAGATGCTTTCAGATCTTTGAATTGGGGCTATTGTTTGGCAGCCAACAGCTATTTATACAATCATTATCATTGTGCCTTTTATCTGTAATTTTTTTACAGGAGTGTGGTAGTCTTGGCTTTGTTCACATTTCACCAACCCTTCAAGACTACAGCTACAGCTCAGGAAGGTCAGAGTACAGGAACATTTACCCCAGCTTTTGAAGGCTGATGTGTTTTAAAGCAGTCATGGTAATGCTTCACTACTGCAGTTGAAGGGATTACTGATTATACCCAGCAAACGTGTCACACTTGACACTGTTCCATGAACCTGTCACTGCAGAGCGATACAAGTCTTCTGTCAGGGGCACAGATGCCCTCTGCTAACAGAGCTGCTCTGGCTTTCTTCACTTTGCTCATCTGGCTGAATTACCTGCTGTATGCTGATTGATAATGTGCAGCATCTGTGCTGATAAATGGGTAGGCTGGAGGCTCACATCTGTATACACCATCCCCAGTCAGGGTGATCTTTTCCCTCCTGACTACCAGAAACAGCCTGCCTGACATCACGTCCCCAGACCCTGGGCGTTGTGTGGTGCTAACAGGAATCAGGCAAAACAGTACTGGGGTGGGAGGGGGTAAAGATTGAGCACTGGGGATATGGGACAACGCTTGAGCCCATACACACTCATGTTTAGTTTTTCAGTACAGATGTCACTATGGCAAGCTCTCATGCTGCCTGCATGCAGTCAGATCCACCAGCAGAACTGCGTGCATGCTCACTGCCTGCTCTGTCCCCAACAAAGTGGAAAAAAGCCACACTAAAAACATCTTAAAGACGTCATGCTCAGGTGTGTCAAGGTGACAAGAGTCACCTGCCTTTTTATTGGTGGGAGGGACCACTCAGTTCCCCGAAGACTGGTGAGACCATACACAGGAGAGAGTCTGGTCAGGATCGTTCAAGGGCAGCTTGGATGACAGTAGGAAAAACCTCTGGACATCATGCAATATGTAAAGCTACTAGTGGTCACTTCCACTGTAGGACAACACTTTGCTTCCTGGTGGTAAAAGAGAATACTCAAGTGACAGTGGAGGTTTTCCACAAGAAATAAGATTAATCATAATCAGAGATACAACCTTCTGCCAGCATAACTGGCATGTGAACCCCATACTGGCAGCTTTCTTCTTGCTTCCTCCAGCATGAAACTACAGTAGGCAGAATCAGGAAAGGGAGTAAAGCAGATTTCTAGAGTTTATGCACTTCTTGTTGCACTTAATTCAGTTTTGGTTGAGACAGGCTTTAGCAGTTAACCACTGCATCAAATATGTGCATGTCTGAGTAGTCTGTGTGCAGAAGGGTGCAAGGTTTAAAAGCTGCTGGTGCAGTGAGCTACTTGAGGATTAACAGGGAGAATAGTCCCTTCTCTGCTTCTAATAAACAAGACTGAACAGAGATACAGAAACTCTTCAGTTGTACGCTGTCAAAGGGCTGGTCTTTTCTTAGCTACAAAAGATGTTTATTGCAAAGGAGCAGTCCCATTTGTGATTCATGACAATTCCTAGGAATGCCGGTCACTGTAACTCAAGAGCACTTGTTTTTAATAGCCTTTTAAAATATTACATTACTTATCACCTCTGTTTTCCTCATTATTTAGTTTTGTGCTTCATAAAACTCAGAGAGGTCACTGAGTACCTCAGGGGAAAATTAACCCAGGGACAGCAGCCTGCTCAGAGGTTCCCTTCAGAAGCACTAACCAAGCTACAGAGTCCTTGTCTGGCTTAGAAAGATTTGCAGATGGTAGAAAATTTTCAGGCAGAAATTTTTGCCCATCGATATTTTTTGTCCAAATCCACACTTCTGATGTTCAGCTGCATCATTCTTCCAGTCCTCCATCACTGAAGGAAATGGGGAACAACATGAAAGGACCTTATACAACCATGGCCACATTAACCATGGGGACATTAATCACCCCCTCAAGTAAAGAAGGCTGAGGATGTCTCCATTGCTTAATCACACATTTACATGTTAGCATTGTCTAATAAATTCTCATTAAATAGCTATAAAGTGTTTGTTAGATGGAGCTGTAGCTTGCAGCAGCCTCTGCCCTCTGCTTCCCCAGGGTGCAAGGCAGGTCAGGAGGCAGAGGGCAGGATGGGCAGACCGGTCTCAGGGCCACTCTCAGTTCCCTGAGTGTGAGGCAGCTGCAGGTGAACCCCTGCACGTTCAGTTTGATCACCTCTGACTCAGAAGTCCCAACTCACACTGCAGAGACTGGTCTGTCTCCCATTTGAGGCAGAGCACTATTCTTTAACCACTAAGTGCCTAAAACAAATCGGCCCTGTTGTGTTTTTGCTGTATTGTTTTCTTCTATTCCCTCAAAAAAGCAAGCAAGCAGTCATCTGTGTCCCTTGTAATTTTAAGTATAAGGTTCTTCAGTTTATATGTATATGAGGAAGAGGATCATATTGCTTTTGTAGTATTTATGGCCTCTGAAAATACTGGACAGAGGAATTACCACCTGCCCCACACTGTGCACTGACACATTTTCAGTGACAGACTGAAATGGCCATAAGCTAAGACTCCAGATCCTGCATTTCAAATATGTCATATATAAAACAAATTAACAACAGAAGCAAAAAAGAAGAGCCAAAGTGTGTTTAGAAATGGCATTTAGGAAACAGAGGTTGAGATGCATGGCTTGGCAATTGACAAAGTTAATTAATTATTTGTTTCTGAATTTTAAGCAAACACCTCAGCTGTTACTCAAGCGTGCAGTGAAGGCCAAAGCCCTGGAAAGCAACTGAGTTAGATACTTTCATGATCTGTGACACACAAAGATGCCAACCCTGGATGACATTTTAGAGCACATTGGGGAGTTTGACTTCTTTCAGAAGAAAGCCCTCTTTGTCTTATGCCTGCTTTCTGCTGCTTTCGCTCCCATTTATGTGGGGATTTTTTTCCTGGGATTCACCCCTGAACATCGCTGCTTCAGCCCTGGGGTGGCTGAGCTGAGCCAGCGGGGTGGCTGGGCCCTGGAGGAGCAGCTGAATCACACAGTTCCCGAGTGGGATGGCCACGGGGCCAGCTTCCACAGCCGCTGCAGGAGGTACGAGGTGGACTGGAACGCAACAGGCATCAGCTGCACCGACCCCCTCGGCAGCCTGGTGGGCAGTGGGAGCACCGTCCCCCTCGGTCCCTGCCGGGATGGCTGGGTCTACGACTCCCCAGGGAGCTCTCTCGTCACCGAGGTAAGGCATAGCTTGTCCAGAAAAATCACTCCTGTCTGCACAGCTTAAAGATAGAATATGCTGGATTAGTAAAGTTTGCTTTTGGTGTACAGTCAGTCTGACTGCTAATAAACACTCAATATCAGAACCTGCTAGGCACTTAGATCAAAGGTTCATATACGTAAACAAACAGAAATGATTGCTTTTCCTGGCAGAATAATACTGCAATCTTGTCATCAGTGGCTGTTCTCATAATTATTTCCATCACCAAACTGAGGGTAGCACCCCCATAGCCCAAAATGAGGAACTGCACTTTTGGGTGATAATCCAGATACTCATCCATAATGAACAAGAAGCAGAGGATAGGTCTACATTTCTCACATAATGCTTGAGCAACAGCCGTGCTCCTTTATCTCAATTTACAGTATCTAAACTAGGTAATATAGAATATAAAAACTGTGCAAACCAGTACTGATAGTCTTAAAGCCATGTAGAGACCTGAAGTATAGGAATGACCTCCAAAAAGGAATGATCTCTTCTACTTCCCCTCCACTGCCAAATCTGTATTAGCTGTACCTAAACTGTGCCTAGCAGATGTTTGTGTAACTTGATCTTTAAAAAGTGCATTGCTGGATGCTTCACAGATTCCGTGGGCAAGGCATTCATGTTTCCTTGCTTCACTATCATCACTGTTACAAAGCAAGTCCATCCCGTTTTCCCTTGGGACAGATGGGCTGGGGCAGAGGAGAGCACTCCAGCTGTCCTCCACACCTGGGGAACCGAGCTGAGCTGTTTGGCATGGTCCCAGAAAACTTGTCTGGGTTAGAAAAAGGTTAAATAAGCAGCCAAATACATTCATGCTTCTTTCGGGGCTAAAGGCTAATTGCACTTGAGTGAATATTTCCAGCTGTAGAGAAGTTATTACCAATTTGCCCTCCTGCCTTTGTTGGGTGTGCCCTGACAACCTGTTAATTGTAAATCAAATGCAAGTACCCATTCACTTCAGAGAAAAGTCAGCCTAATCCTGGGCCTTTTCCTAGTGCTAATGAGGAGAGGGGCACCTCACCTCCTGGCTCCACCCCAGCAGGGCTCATGGCAGCACCTCCATCTCTCTTGCCTGGCACTGCTTTCATGCAGCAAGGAAATACAAGGTTTGAAATAGGTCTTGGCGTCTGGGAAGCAGACAATGTTCCAAGTGTCCTCCAAATTTCAAGCAGATGTGTGGGGACAAGAGGATGAGATTTTTCTCATCCCAAAGATTTGAACTTTTTTATTTGTTCTTTCAGGGTTTTCCTCCCTTTCCCATTCTCCTTATGTGTCATTAGGCAATAATTTTCCGGGGTGTAACTTTTTCACAAGGTTTGGGAAAATCCAAAGAAGATGCATTGCAGATGTCGGCTTAAGAGGTTAGAGGTTTTCTTTCCCAGAGTCTATTTTCTAGCTGATGCCATTGGTTTCCTTCCTTCTCAAACAGCCATGGTTTGTGGGGAGTGTCCCTGTGCTTCTAACTTCTTAACTGTGTTTGCCGTTACAGTTTAATCTGGTGTGTGAGGACTCCTGGAAGTTGGATCTCTTTCAGTCTGCTGTGAATGCTGGGTTTTTTATTGGCTCCGTGAGCATTGGCTACATGGCAGACAGGTATGAGATGAACTCTTTACTCTGGTTGCTTTCTGATGTTGTTGAACAACATTCACAATTCAGAAAGAAAATGAATGCAACCAAAACTTGATTGAGAAGGTCTGTGTATCACTTAAATGGTGGTTTCTAAGGTCCTGCTTTCAAAGGTTGTTGTGCCCCAAGAATCCACAGAAATGCCAAGGTACCACTCCACTTTTACAGCCCTGGGGAGTTCACACAAGCAAAGAGATTTTGTTTTCTCTCACAGGTGCAAACTGCAACACAAGCTCGGAGTCCAAGACGAAATTTTGACTCTCGCACGAAGAACTACTTGCTCATCTTTGTGATAAATTTGTTTCACATTTATTTTAACAGTATCCAGATGGCCATAAATCAGTTTCAAAATAGGAGAGTTTTTCTCAGATACAGAAATAGGAGGAGTTGTTTCTTTCTAAGTTTTATTTGATCCTCTTTTTTCTCAGCTGAGTCTGTATTGAGCCAGTTCTAGACCTTACTGTCCCTCATTTCCTCTTTTCCATCACAACTATCATTGTGCTATATATGTGCCCAGTGGATTTTTTTTTTTTTAATGTTAGACTCTGAACAAATTTAGTGCTTTGTAGCTGATCTTCCTCTGCATATTTACCAAATTTTTCATTAAAAAAACAAGAGAGGGTGAGACTGGAATTTGAAGAAATGGAGGTAACAGAGAGTGAACAATCCTTCTGGAGATCCAGTCTAACTTGATTTTTTTTTTTTTTAATTTTTATTCTCAATAGCCTTTTCCTCCCAAAACTAGCCCCAAGATTGCCTCTGTTGAACAGATATTGCTCTTGCTCCCTTCTTTTCACTGTCCCACTCCTCCACGGGGGAAGGCCTACGGGAAGGGGCACAGCCATCCCCTGTAGTACTTCTGCAGTGTCACAAAATTAGGATGGGACTGTGTTTATCTCATTGGTTCCTGCTCTCTAGTTTCAGCACAGGGAAACACACCATCAGTCAGGTTCTGCAGACAAATCTGCTTGTAAAGAAGCTCCTCTGTGCCCAGATTGGACAGATTGCTTTCCCATCCTCATCAAACCATTACCATACTGCCAGTGAACCAGACCAGTTTTTTAATAAGCTTTCTGCTTCAATGGATTTTTCATCAGTAGATAGTGATTTATTGAAGTAACTCTTTGTGGCCACATCTTGTGTGTGGCTACACCTTTAGCAAAAGACATTCTCAGGTGAAAGATGTTAAATGGCTACAGCAGTACCACAGAAATCCTACATCCAGTCTTCAGTCCTGAGATGGAGTCCTCTCTCTGATTTCAAGGACAAAAGTGGACAGACTTATACCAATTTCAGCTTTTCTTCACATGTGTTTTGGAAGATTTTTGTTTCTTTTTTTTCTTTTTAATTAGAAACATTTGTCCCCTCCCTCATCCTCTCTTTCCCTTAAATCCAAGTTCTTGTTTTCTGACTAATCTCCTAGTAAATTTGAAAGCATTCCCTCCTTTTTCCCAGAACTGAGGCTTGGGTGGTGATGCACACTCCTACAGGTATAACAGGACACGAAACAGCAGTGAGCAGATTCCATGAGCATAAGAAGCACCACATTTCAGATCACCTTTCCAAGCCATCATGTTCACTAGCAAAGGCATTTCTTGCTGCCATATAATGCTGAGAGCCAACAAAAACCAGAGCTTCCAAACTCATAGCCATTTATATCCAAAATGCTCTCTCTCTGTGTCAAAATATTGAAGGATCTTTTTACAAAGGCTTTTTGTGAAGCAGAAGTATGAAAAGACATGAGGGAGTAGGATATAATTCCTCCTAAGATAAAACACATACATGTCAGAGTGTTAAGGGGTCTTCACTCTGCTCACACCACCTTGTCCCAGCTCACTGCTGCTCCTGCACTGTGAGCACCCAAGAGCAACACAAAATACCATAACCAGAAGGCATTGTGCTCAGGGTAAAAACAAAACCAGAAGTCTCAAATGTGGCTAAATGAGGCTTTCTTGGGCTGAACTTTCAGGAAAGTAAAAAATGTCTGTTTTTCAGGCTCATGAGAGGAGGAAGGTTGAGTGATGGGATCTGCTGATGTTACCGTGGAGGACAGGAGACGTATATTTTGGCTGGCACTTATTATTGTGCTATTTTTGTTAGTGGATGTTGACTAATTCAATGGCTTTTATAGTTCATACTTCTAACTGAATATGCATCTCTTGTCAGATAGAAAACAAATGCCTTTCCAGTGTTCCAGCCAGCTTGTTTCTTTTGGAAACCCTCTATTTCTATCAGTGAGTCATGGTAATGGAGGGAATGACAAATAACAGGGATGTACAAAACCCTATTCAAGAAGAGCTCAGTAGTCAGCCAAGGTTGATAAAACATGTAAAGATCACAGTTAGCAAACAAATCCCCATTAGAAAGCTATGGCAGCTTTGAAAATGGGCTGGAGAGCCATATCAAAGCAATCTTGAATTAATTGCCTTAGTCATTAACGAAAAGTGAGCAATGACCTGAAAACACAAGACAGGAGAGTTTCCTGAACTTCCATAGAGATGGTTAATGTTGCAAAGGGAAGAGCAGATTTATACTCCTATTCAAAATGAGCAGAGACCCTCTCCAGCCTCTTCAAACCCTTTGGTTTGCCACCCTCCCCTCCCAGGAGCTGAGCCTCTTTCTTCTCTTTTTTTCCCTCTGCAGGTTTGGGCGCAAACTCTGCCTTCTGGTCACAATCCTCATCAATGCTGTTTCAGGGGTTCTCATGGCCTTTGCACCGAGCTACAGCTGGACGGTGACATTCCGCCTGATCCAGGGACTGGTCAGCAAGGGAGGCTGGCTCACAGGCTACGTGCTCAGTTACGCAGTTTGCAATTGCACCTTCTGGGCAGGGACCCCTGTTTCACAGCAGGGCTGACCCCAATGGTGCCACCTGATTTCCAGAGCACTGTGTGTTACAAGAGCAGACAGTGACACTGTGCTATTTACTGCCAAACTGCACCTCTTTACTTAAATGCTTGTGACCCAAGCTTGCACCAGCTCATAGACATAAATGGAATAATTGGGAGGTAGCTCTGAAAACTAAACTAAACTAAAACTAACTTTTCCTTCATACCTGGAGAGCACATGCCAAAATGATGGGCAAGGTCTAGAGGCACAAACAAATTGAAAATACTGTGAAGATGTGTAGCACCTTTCTGGGAAAGGCAGCAAGCAGTGATGTGAAAGACAACACTTGTGTTTCACAGCCTTGGTGCCAAAATGACTTTTGCTGTGCTGCTTCCTCTGCTTGGCGGGAAGGGAGGCTCTGTTCCCAAGACATGTGGGAAGAGGGAGACAGAGGCAAACAAGTCACATCTGTCTATTTTATTTGGCCATTTATTTCTTAGCTTGAGGGAGTGGGTTGAAGAGAGCAGCCTTTGCTCTGTGTTGATGGGTGAGGGCCTGACACACTCAAAGGAAGGGCAAAGTCCACAGCTGACCAGGGCTGGGACTTGCCCTGTGACCGAGACAAGCTCTGCTCTCCCATCCAAACCCACGACCATGTGCCATGACCCAAGGACACAGCTAAGCACAGGGGCTACACATGCTCTCAGCTGGCAGGAGTTATGCTCCCCTGGCTCTCCAAACCTGTATGTTTGCTCATATGACTTGTCTTTGCAGTTGCAGAATTTGTTGGCTCAGACTACCGGAGGGCAACAGGCATCATTTACCAGGTTGCCTTCACCCTGGGACTCCTCATCCTCACCGCCCTGGCTTACGCACTTCCACACTGGAGGTGGCTCCAGCTTGCAGTCACACTGCCCAGTTTCCTTCTCCTGCTCTACTATTGGTAAGTGCCTGCTCTTGCAGCTCCCAGTAATGGCACACCACACTGACAGAATCAGGGGACAGTGGCTGAGAGCTGAAGGTTCTCCTTAGAGATCGGCTGTAGTGCTATATGTAGGATTTCCAAGATGATATCAGATGAGATTTGGCATTTTTCTGTTCCCTCTGCCCAAAGGTTTGCTCTGACTCACCTAAGAGCAAGGGGCTACCTGAAACATGGTGTAATGCTTCTGTGTTTGGAGTCCTTGCCAACATCACAAGATAATACATCATTATTTCTTGACCAGTCCTTGGGCTACTGCGGGAAGGGAGTTTTCTAATTATCAATTATAATTGGTTTTGGTTGTTTGGGATTTTAATGCAATCAGAACAGGGTTGTTTGGTTTGTTTTTTTTTAATTGATTAAAAATGCTTCTTAGAATATAACTAGATCAGGGAAAAGAATTGGGATGTGATCTTTTTTTTTGAAAGGTTATTTTTAACATGGTAGAAATTAAGGATCAGGTTTCAAGCTATTCTTTTTTCTATCCACAGACTATTAGCTATTTCTAAAATTCGTCAAGAGAATTTATCTCAGATAATGTTTCCAAACTATAATAAATGTAGTTTAGATTTAAAAAAAATATATAAATTCAGGCTACCTTGCCACTCAAATGGAGCACAAATCAGAGTGCAGTCACTGGCAGCCACAGCTATCACTGAGTTCAGTTCCACCTGTGAATCCTCAAAGCACCATAGGATCCTAGCCTGAGCAACTCAGTTCCATGTTCATTTTCCAGGTACCAGTAATGTACATTTTCCTTCTGTGTAGCTGTCATGCTTATGTGTGTTGCAGGTGTCTGCCTGAGTCTCCCAGGTGGCTCATAGCTCAGAAGCAGAATGATAAAGCTATGGAAGTTATTAAGCGCATCGCCAAGGGAAATAGGAAGAAGCCACCTCTTTCTTTCCAGGTGACTGCACTGCATTTGCTGCATATGTGCCAACTTCAAGACAAATAATGTTATGAGCTTAGGATTGTGTTGGGTTTAGAGTAAGGAGCAGTTGAAATCATTGCAATTTCCTAAAGCAAAGGTAAGTGAGTTCCCTTTTACTACCTAGGAGCCTCACAGAGCATATTTGGGAAATCTCATGACTTTAAATTCCAGAACATCCTTATTTGTTACTTTTTTTGCTTCACGCCATACACAACTACAACAGATATGAAGAGTGTCTGTATAATTTTTCATATTTCCTTTACCCAAAGTACCCTGGAGAAGTTATTTTGCCCTCAGTTACTTAACTGGCAAATGAAAAGCCTCATCCTCCCATCAATCTAAAGGAAAATATTCATTGTAGTGCTCACCACCTTCTCCCCCTCCCACTGTAACCTCTTGTCCTGTCACTTATGTTCCCAGAATCTCAGCTCCGAAGATGAAGACAGAGAAAAGTTGAAACCTTCGTTCTTAGACCTGGTCAGGACACCTCAGATCAGAAAATACACATTCATTTTGATGTACAGTTGGTAAGGATGGGAAGGCTTTTGCAGCCCAAATGGAGGTGTGTGATTTGGGGCCAGTAAATCGTTATCATTGATTTAAGCCTGTTTTGCTCCTGACCAGCTGCAAGTCTCAGTTCTTTGCATAAACTGTCTCCCAGGGGGGTCGGCTTCATTTGCACCCTCTTCTCTGCCCAGGTTCACGAGCTCTGTCCTCTACCAGGGGCTCATCATGCACATGGGAATAGCTGCTGGGAACATGTATCTGGATTTCCTGTATTCTGCTCTTGTCGAGTTCCCAGCCGCCTTCATCCTCATGCTGACGCTGGATCGAATCGGCCGTCGCTACACCTGGGCTGCAGCCAGTGGGATGACAGGGGCTGCTTGCCTCATCGCAGCATTCCTGCCAGACAGTGAGTTCTGCAAACCTCCTCCATCAAGGAATTCTCTCCCCATCTCTTGGTTGTTGCCCTGGAAAATAGAAAAAGATCCTTGATAACCTGGCCCGTGTCAGTATTGTTATCCAGCAGAGCTAAATACCATAAAAGCTAATTTTTGTCCCAGCAGCAGCATTTATACTTGCCAATGAGAGGCTGGAGAAATGGGGTGAATCAGATTTCCAAAATGGCATCAAATCAGATCATAAGTCTGCAGGTGCTAGGTCATGAAGAATGCCATGTTCACATGTCCACAATTTTTATCTGGACAGAAGTTTGTATTTTAATGCACAATTCAGGGGTTTCATCCAAAAATCCCCACATTTTCTGTTTCTAGAAAGGAAAAATATATAGGCACGTGCACACAATTAAACAGTAAGTGCACAGTAAGTGCTTTCTGCTATCAGTGCTGCTGCCATGAATGTAGGGTGTCAAACAACCACGGTGACAGAGACTTGGCTTTGGTTTAGCTGAGCACCTGCTCCAAGGTCATTGTCTCAAAGCAGTGCATCACTTAAGGGCCACCAAATGAAATTCCTTTCCTTTTGTTTTATGGACTATAAGTAGACTTAAACTACAGACATTACAGTGCCACACAGCTATGAGTTCACTGGGGGTACAAGAGCAAACACACAAAACGTTATAGTAAAATGCTATATGCAAAAACCCAGAGTGCCCAGACAATGAAAAACCATTTTAGGAAGCGACTGGGGAGGGCAGTGGCTGTGAAAGGTGCAACTGAGCCCTGCTGGGGGAGTGCAGGAGTGGGAGTCCTGTGGCCCCACAGCTGCTGCCTGTGCCAGGGCATGGGACACAGTAGTGCCTGAGAGAGCACCTCACTCTGGGGACAGGTGTGGACAATTTGGGACCTAAAACCTGGCGTGGCAGACAGAGGTGTCCTGGGCTGACTGTGTGAGGCTAGGACTTTCATTTATTTGCAGCAGGTGTGAAAGCAATTATAGCTCACACACTGAGATGGGGAGGCAAACACAAACTTGTCCCAGCTTGAAAGCCATCACAAGCCTCTGTGCAAAAGTACAGAGTACCTTGCTGATCTGCTGATGAGAAGATTTCAACTACCAAAAAATGCAACTGCCCTCTGTTAAGTCTTATTGCAAGCAAAAAGTTGTGTCCTGCGTAAGCTTTTGGTTAATGCACTGGATAACCCAAACTACTTTGTGTCATGGATTTCTCCTCTCTGTGACAGCAACTTAGCAAAGTCTCAAGACTTGGTTATTTGCTTGAATCAAAAGACAATTGCATTATAAATTCTTCGTTGAGTGAAACAACAGCATCACACTTTACCGTTTCCTTGAATTAAATATTTAATGCTGTTTTATGTCAAGAGCAGAAGAAAACCATAGTTTTGTATTCAAACTTCAATGTGCACGATGTCTTTCCAGCTCTTTATTGGCTTAAAATGACTGCAGCTTGCTTGGGCAGGATGGGAATTACCATGTGCTTTGAAATTATATGCGTGGTAAATCCTGAGCTGTATCCAACGTTTCTCAGGTAAGTGCACCACCTTCTGTCAGCAGGTAAAAGCACTGGGTGTTTCTCTGTGACCGACCAGGAGACTGGCTTACAGCTAAGGATGTACTGCCATGGAAGAGGAATTTGCTTGTACAAAACATACCTTGAAATGGGGGAGGAGAGATGCTGAGTGATGCAGCAGAAACCCACCTCCTTCTGTGGCCAAAGCCCCTTCCCCAGTTCTGAGCCCAGCACTGAGGCAGCAGTTTTCTGGGGGAATGTGTAAGAAACCTTCCCGGACACCCTTCATGCTCTGTACCCAGTGCAGCTCAGTGAACCAGCAGAAGTCAGATGCTCATTGACCTCTCCAATACAGGGCTACTTTTAATGTCTTACCTTGTCTAACTCTCCTCCCCTCACCTGATTCATCTTGCACGATGTCTCCCTGTGAGAATGCTCTGCCTGTGCTCTCTTCTGATTACATTCACCACAACAGGGGCCAGGCCTTTCCAAGTCTCTTCCTAAGCCCCAGGGTGTTATCTGGAGTGTTATCTTCTCCTTATGGGGCTCACAGCCCATCTCTTTTCCCACCAGCTGCAAATCCTGGACAGGGTGCTGGTCTGCTCACCTGGCAGCAGGGCTGGGTGAACCCTTGTGTGTCCTGTGGGGGCACTGGGGTGCAGAGCTGGACAAGGCAGCCCCAGGCAGAGCTGGTGATGTGTGTGTTTGTGTGTGTGTGTGTATTTGCACATGCACTGCAGGAACCTGGGAGTCCTCGTCTGCTCCTCCCTGTGTGACCTCGGTGGGATCATAACACCCTTCCTTGTGTACAGACTGGCAGACCTCTGGCATGAGCTGCCCCTGGTCATTTTTGGTAAGAGCTGCAAGAGGGGTTGGTTGGCCAAAGCTGAGATGAATTAGTTTAGTGATTTATTTTCTGTCTTTAAAAAAACCATGGAGAGATGCATAAACGTGTGTACATGTGTAAGAGCGTGGTGAGTCTCTTCCATCTGGGTGTTTGGAAGTGGTAGCAAAGTCACCCCTTAGCCCCTTCTGTGGTGAAGGGAACCCCATGCTTTTGGGACAGCCCTTTCAAGCTTTGACTTTCTCCTACTGAGCCCTTTCCAAGGGAGAAAAACCTTTGGGTTCTGTCCCTCTCACAGGCAGTGTGGTTACCTGAGCTGAGGTCCCAGCAGCATGGCCTTGTCTCCCTGCAGAAAAGTTACACTCCACCTCAGAGTGGCCAGTCTGTCAAGGATGCCCTGGCAATTCAGGATAGTAAAGGAGCATGTCAGCCCTAATGTTAAGGTTGCTATCCTAAAAAAGGGCTGCCTTGAATGTCAGCTACTGCACATATTCAAACCTGTGTGCCTGCATGAACCATCTGCCCTCAGAAGGGTCACAGAGGGTCTAAAACTAATCAGAAGATGAAATTAGCTAGATGAATTGGCAGTAACCTTTCATGCATGTCCTAATCTAGCCAAAAGTAGAGATGACAGCTAGCCAGTATCACATCAATGCTATGCCAGCTGGCCAATCACAGGCAAAGCCTGTTGCCTTTGCACTGTGTGCCTGAAGCAAGGAAGCCAGTCTCCCTCTGGGTCTGTGCCCCAGGACAGCTTTCCAGGGCTCAGATGCACCTCGGAAATGTCAGCAATTACCCTGACAAATGAGAATCATGTAGAAAAAAAATCCAAGTGTTATTATTACTTTGAGGCACCCTTATTCTGTCATTGGGACAGACATTTTTTGTCCATTGGGGCATTAATTAGTGACTTGGAATTAAGCATGGGCATGACCATTGCATTGCCTTTGTGATCCTTGTTCTGTGCTTGCAGCTGTGATAGTTCTAATCGACAGTGGCTTAGTTTTGCTCCTACCTGAAATGAAGGGAAAGGCTCTGCCTGAGACCATCAAAGATGCTGAAAATCTGCACAGGTATGTCATTAAGCAATGTCCTCTAAAGCAACTCACCTTTACATCTGCAAAATCTGCTTTAAAATCTCCATTTACTGTACATATCTGGGGATTTGTTGGGTTTTGCTGTACCCATATAAATACTGTTGGTGGCTGGTGGGTGACCCATCCCTGATAGCAATATCCGGCTTTGGGCTCTCCTGTATGATCTGACTGGAATCCACAAACATCTTACATGTGAGCCAGACATTGGGAAAAGGTGTGGAGGGTGGTTCCACTGGCCACCTGAAAAGCATTGATCAGTGAGGGGACTGTTGATATCTCCGAAGATGCTCTCACTTAACAAGGACAAAGCTGGCTGAGATGTGGTTTTAAATTTGGGAAGCGATGGAGTCAATGTCCTGTGGTTTCAGTGCTCTTGCCTTTTGGCTCAACCCACAGCTTCTGGAACACCTCCCAGGGTGAGGGTAGAGCTCCACAAACACTGGAAGGGTTGGTTGAATTTGCTGAAGCTCCTGTGAAGCCAAAAAGTACTTGGCCTCGTAAAAAAACTGGGTGTGGGAAAAAAAGGACCTAACGTGGCCAGAAAGAGATGGCAACGTAGCACAGGGTAGAGCAGGGAGAGCTTGCCTCTAGGAAGCATTAGGGAAATCATACATGCAACCACACACCCAGATGTTACTTCAGAAACTGCTTAGAATAAGAGTTTTTACAGTAGGAAATGCCAGAGTTGAAGTTTCTTAAGGTACTCTTGGGATATGAATTCCAGACAGCGGCACAGTTGCAATGTGGCCACAGAAAGTCTCAAATTTACTCCTTATTCTGCTGCTCTTCAAAATTGGCTAACCTCGTTTGAGCAATTGCCAGTGACAAGATAAGAGTTAAACCTAGTTTTGTTGAATGAATGCAAGAATATGGATTATATGGCAGATCATGCTGTTAAACACCAGGAGCATCATCTGTTTTTTCCCCTTTCCTTCCACAGGCAGGAGAGAAGTAAAGAAAAAAAGGTTTATCTTCATGTTCTGACTTCTGAAGCTGCCCCAAAGTAAGGGCCCATTTTGCCCTGGATCTGCCTTTGTTGGGGCAGGGAGGCAGAAGAGGGCCAGCAGAGCAGTCACAAGCCCAGACCTCATCCCACATCCAGGGGCTGAGCCATCCCACTGCAGTCATCTTTCCCTGTTTCACTCCCCCAGCTGCCAGCACTTTGAGGCCTGGGGACTTCCCAAGCCAGAGGTTGTCCTCACACATTTCTGCTTCACTCCTTCAGGGACTGTCCCACCAATTTTTTCTATTTGCCTCCTGAACACTTTCATGTTTCTGTTGTTTCAGGCCATCTGGCAGCAGCAACTCATGTGGCAAAAGTGGGAAATTCATGAAGGAACACTTTCTTCTGCTTCTTATAAAACTAAAAATCTCTTTGGGCTGCTCACTTACAGCTCATTTCTGTAGCAAGCAGGAGTGCAGTCATGATGCCAGCCAACTACCTTCAAGCTACAGCTGACTCTGCACAAAAGCAACATATAGGCAGCATCTGATTTACTGTCACAATTCCCTCTACATCCCTTAAAATCTTGGTGCTGTCAGTTGGTCAATGGCTCCTGCTTCCCAGATCAGCTTTGTGATTCAGGTCCTGCCACCCAGCAGTGAGCACTGCCACTGTAGAGCCCACTGTGGGAGCCCGAGGCACCCACAAGCCCCTTTTCCCTCCTAGTTCTGCTCCTCTTCTTCCAGAGAAATAAGTACAAAAAATAAGCATTTCTAAGCCCAGGCTGGCTTTTAAGATTTGGCATTCCAGAATTTGACTGGATATTAGGCAAGCTGGAAAATTAAAAGGAAGGCAATGTGGAGTTGGAGGCAGTGAAGCCTCAGGATGTGGTGGGCCGTATACAACTGCATCAACATTTGGGATCAGTGACAGGGAAGGGGCAGAAAGCCCCATCACAGACACCCCCTGGGACCAGCACAAACAATAACAGGACACTGTGCCCTGCATATTAAAGCATATTAAAGTTTGTATTTATGCATGAATGTTATCCTAATGCTCAGAGCTTGATTATTTACATGGCCAAACTCCCGAACATCTGTCAGAAATAAGGACTGAGGCAGGGGGGAAAGATAAGCCAAAAAAAGGATATGGCTTTTAAAGTAGATCTCCCTCCATACCATGCTGGAAAATCACTGCTGTGGTGCCTTTGAAGGTTGAAGAGTCCTCTCCACAGCTTTTGGGAAGCTGTGATTCACATCATATTCATCAACTTGTATACATTCTCTGGATCCGAGTTCATCTCCTGACCATTTGTAGTTGTGGGAAAAGGCCCAATTTCTTAATATTTTAAAATATTAAGGATGTAGGATGACACAGTGGTGTAGAGTAGGGATGGGATAGGAGCACTGAAGTGTCCAAACAACAGCCATGCTTGCATATTTGGATTTAGGTGCTGACAGCAGCAGTAGAGGACAAGAACAGAGCTTAGAAAGGTGCAGCCCCTGGCCACAAGATCATCTGCCCATCAGATGATGCCATGGAGAACACCAGAAACTTTGTAAAAGTAAAGAGCAATTCTTCCCAAAACCCAGCTGGTGGGTGGGTATAGATGCTAAAAAGCCTTAGCAGAGAAGTTTTCAGCTCTCAGCAGCAGTTTGTGAGAGCTCTGTTCTTTCTCATGCGAGACTATGCAAAACATGATAAGGTTTTCTGTAAACAGACTTTGCTAATCTTGCACCTGCGTTTATAATTAGAATTGTTGTGATACTGACTAGAGAAATGAATGATGTGTGAATTGACCAATCACCCTGATAGGTAGGTAGTTAGAGGTCCAATACCTCTTGCCTTTTAGGAAAACACTAAAAGAACTAAACACATAAAAACCCGTCCTTTATTAAATAAATAATTCAATTCATTCCTTTCTGCTGACCACTCACGTGTCTAAGTCCTCATTGCTTCTTGGCACCGCCGACAGCGACAGGTGGGTACCCCGAAACACGGAGCTTTTATGTTCTCTTCAGGCACAGTTGATATAAAGGCCAGGTTTAAGTGATTAGGTGAGGGACAGGGTCTTCTTAAGGGGCCAGTCCCACTTTCATTAACCTGGCCCTGTTTGCATGCTCCCAGGCTCCTTGCCAGAGTCAGATGGTGCTTGGTCCTGAAGCGCTCCTTCCCAAGCTCCAGGGACAGCCCTGCCACTGGGCTGGTTATGCTCCAGCAGCCCCAGGAGCAGACAGGCTTCAGCTGCTCTTAAGGGGAAGGGAAGCTGTCAAACTGTGTTACTTGAGGCAGGATGTGAGCTTCAGTCACAGTCTGGGGGAGACACACTCCTGCCACCCCCTCAGGACACAATGCTGCTGCTCCACATTCTGAGAGCAGCCATGTGCAGCTGGACCAGCTTTTACATCTCTTTGACTTCCCAGCTCCAGGAAGCAATCCATGAACAGACAAAGGTCACCAGCAAGGAAATCGACAAAGGACATTTGCCCTTGTGTTTATTAAGCTGCCACCAGAAGCAGATGCCACTGTCACTTGTAGGTGACTGCAAAGCAAAGGCACTCCAGAGCCTGCCACCTCTGCAGCTCCTGCTGCTGCAGTAGCAGTGTTTATGGAAAGAAATACCAGCGTGATGGGTAAGGGTCTCAGGACTCAGCTTCTGTAGTTACTCATTTATTCATCTCAGTATTTGCTTTGCTTGTCTTGTTGCTACCTCCCCTATTTTCTATCTGCAGAATTTTCAACAGGTTTTATATAAAAGAACTGTAAGTCAGAAATTCTGACAGATTTCTTTTAGTGCAGAGCAGGGACATGTCTGCAACCACAGCAGGACACCAGCTCTACCAGACACCTAATTACACCCCCCTGTCCCTCTCGCCCTCTCAGCACAAGCTTGTTCCCACCTGATCCTGAAGCAAATACTGCTTTTGCAACTGCCCAGGCCAAAGTCATGTCATTCCTGATCTGTCCCTACCCTTCTCAGGGCAACCTTGCCATGGCCCTGCCTCACTGGACAACATGCTTCCCTGCCTTGGAGGCCCTCACAGCACACTGAACATTAACTGAGGCTCAGGTCAGTAGAAAGCAGGTGCAAGGTCACTGGGATGCAATCCTGGGGGAATTTCACCCTCCCTGCTAGAGTCCAGCAGTGCCTTGCTCAGCTGGGAGTTCTCTCCTTGCAGCTGATTATCAATGGGCAGAGGCAACTTGTACCCTGCTCACAGTATCTTTATGGAAAACCAGTGTTTCCCAGCAGTGATAGGGACCAGCAACACGAACAGGGAAGGACAGAACCATTGTCCCTGTTTTGCTCTGCAGCCACAGGTCTGTTACAGCCACTCAGTGGGATGGACTAGGAAATTTGTGAAGGTGCTGGATATTTCCTGGAAGAGCCAGTGCTGCCCCTGATGCTCCCTGAGGCACAGGACCTTTGGTCAGGGTCCTGCAAGTCCCCAAGCCTGATCCCAGCTCACTCCAAAGAATGCCCCTACAGGACACATGTATAACGCTGTTACTTTATGAAGGAAATGAGTCTTTCTCCTATGCACCCTTTTTCATGCTCTGGAGTTGCCACATGCCCATCCTTGGGAGTAGCAAAAAAAATAGGAGAAAATAAAAACAATTTAAAAAAACTCTGTGCAAGTTGTCACACGATTGAACCACATTTGTAGTTACCTTGATTAAATTGAAATTGAAATAAGAGAGGCAAGACTTTTGAGAGGGTATTTATTCTAAGTGGCATTTCCATGCTACTGCCCTAAAGCAGACTGCCCAGCAAGAGTTACGCCTTCTTCAGCCACGTGCTACTTCTGATCCTTGGACATGGAGATAGATTTTTTTGGCCTTTGGAGCACTTTGCCTGCAAGAATAACAGGACATGAACGTCAGCCAGAAATGAAGGTGTTCAGTGAGCACCTAACTTCAACTTCTTCACCTGCTCTGCCTTGGCCCCAGGAAAATGATCATATATTCCTTTAGGTTTGCTCTGGCTCCTCAGCAGATACTGGTGCTTCACGTACCACATGTGAAGCTGCTATCAAGACTGCCCTTTTTCTGTTCAGTTGTTAAGGATTTTTTTTAACACGAATACCATTTATAATGGTGTTGCAGCACGTTTGAGAGACAAGTGCAGCTATTCACAGGCCAGTAAAGGCCTAGGCTACTTGTTTTCAAGATGCCTAGGTAGACATGTGGTAAAAGGAGTCCAGAATCTGTCAAGTGAGAGTCTGGAAATTACTCAGCAACTTCTTGGAAACAAAGAAGGCAGCAAAGTAACTGCTGGGCTTTCCTCTGGACAGGGATTTTGCCCAATTTCAAGTGAAAGCTGCTGAAAGTTCATCACCATGACTCACCTGTGAAAGTTTTCAACGTCCTCCACAGTCTCAGGCAAAACTCTTCCTTTAGTTTCAGGCAGAAGCAGCACCAATCCACCCGCAATCAAACCAAGAACAGCTTCAAAACAGAGGCACAAAGAGCTTGTAAGCATTTATCAAGCACTTTCTGCTGCCAGACAGAAAGGACTTGTCAATGGCATTTTATTTTGTTCCTCATACAAGATGTGCACCTCAAGCCTCTATATGCAAAACTGCCATGCTGGTGCAAAAACGGAGGATGTGGCTGCCCTGTGGAGACAGCACTGAGCCAAGTGCTCTTGGGAGTTATGCACTGAACTAGGACACCTCAAACTGGACAGACAATCCTTCCTTTGCAGAGGAAAGAACTCTTTTTAGTACTAGAGTATGCCAGGAAACACATTCCATTTTTATGCTATTCACGTAAGATTAGAAAATGTATACAGAATGTATTATCTCCTAAAAAATGTGATCAACTTCTCCACTGATAATTTCTTTTATCCAGTTTTTACATGTTTGGTATAAATATTTTTAATCTACTAAGTGCCCTTCTAGATGTCCTGTCTGTTAAAATCCGCATATTGCCATTCAAGGTATTTTTCTATAAATAATGTGCTGACCTAAAGATTCATAAAAGTGTTGCAGGCTCTGACCTGAGAGTTCAGGTCACCAGTCTGCAAAACTTGTCTTTTATTTATTTACCAGCTGCTTTCCAAATAGCTGGAGAAGAACCAGTTAACAAAGTGTCGGAAAAGCTGAAGCGTAACAGCCATACTTGTACTCCATTAAACAGGAAATTATGTGAAATTCCAGGGTTTGACTGCTGGACAGAGACAATATAACTCACAGAAGAGCAGTAAATCAGCTTTAAATCCAACAAATATTAATCTCATCAAAATTTTTCTGAGCTCCTCGCCATCTGTCAAATGTGTATTCAACTCTAACTTCCTTTAAAATGGAAGGAGAGATCATAGGGGCAAGGGAGACATGAATGCATAAACAAGTTCCAGCTTGTCATGAACTGAAGGCTAAGGCCTTGGAGAGAGCAAGGGGCTTCTGCTGAACTTACAGCAGCTGCCCTGGTGGCTTTTCTCTGTCTTTGGAACTTGGGTCCCCCTGCTGCACCGTGGGAGTGGCCAGTGAGGAGGTGAAGTGGCACTTACTGAAGACAATCAGTGGCAGATTGTGCCAGATTTCCACCAGTCTGTACACAATGAATGGGACGACGACTCCACCAATATCACACAAAGAGGAGCAAACCATCACCCCGAGATTCCTGGTTTGGCAGCAAAGGGATCGTGTTAGTGTCAGAGTACTGCAGCTGGAAGGGGATGGATCACAACTCTCACCTTTGCACAGGACAAATCCAGACAATGTGTGGGACTTCACCCACCCTGGTTCTCCCAGCTTTTCCCTTTATTTTGTTCATGTGAGTTTCCCCTTGTCTAAAAGTACATTTCTTTTCTTTATTAAGCTACCTTCTTAAAGCATTTTAATTGTGCTTCACCTACTTTATGTTCAACAGTACCCGTGTAGTTCTGACACATTTGAGGATAATTTAATTTAGCATAAAACATAACATACACATCAGCCTCAACTATTTGTTTCCAGGCCAAATGTCAGCTGGGGAGAGGATGCACCTACCTGATATAAGTTGGATACAGTTCAGTGTTCACAAAGCAAACCATTTCAAAAGCCATTGTAATTCCCATTCTCCCAATGCAAGCAGTAATCACTTTTAACCAATGTAGGTCTGCAGAGAAAATACATTCAACACATTTAAAAGCACCCCAGTGATTTAGCAGGTGTCAATTAATACAACAGTGTTATTTTGTGGGACCTCTGAGCCCACATCAGTTGATGTTCTCAAGGGACTCAGTTTCACCTGTGTGAGTGAGGGAATGGGGACAGCCAGCACCGCATGAGCAGTGGCAGAGGGACCCTCATAAAGCAGCGTGGAGGTTCCAGACAGGGTGGGCAGCCCCCACAGGGCTTCACTCAGGGGACTTACCCTCTGGGATGAGGGCTGTGGCAAGGCAGGCGGCCCCAGCCACCAGGTTTGACACGGCCCAGGGGTAGCGCCGCCCCACACGGTCAATAGTGACGATGATGAAGAAGGCGGCTGGGAACTCAACAAGTGCAGAATAGAGGAAATCCAGATACATGTTCTCAGCAGCCATTCCCATGTGCATGATGAGCCCCTGGTAGAGGACGGAGCTTGTGAACCTGGGCAGAGAAGAGCACCCTGGATTCGTTAGTCAGTCGGAGAGCAGAGGTCTGTGTCCTGATGGAGTTTTCAAATCCAGAGCTTCAAAAGCAGCTCTCTAGCGTTATAGTCTTACCAGTTGTACATCAAAATGAGCGTGTTTTTTCTTATCTGTGGTGTCCTGAAAAGGTCCATCAGTGAGGGATTCTGCTTTCCACAATCATCTTCTTCAAATTGAATATCCTGTGGAAGAGCCAGTACGTAGTACATTAAATTTCTTCTGAGAGGAACTGATGGATGGTACTGTCATGATGCTTACTTACAAGCGAACCCTGAGCTCACCTTAAAATGGGAAGGCATCTTTTTCCGATTTTTTTTAGCAATATCACCGACAATTTTCATAGCTTTGTCATTTTTTCCTTGTGATATCAGCCACCTGGGAGACTCTGGGAGGCACCTACAATGCGAGTGGAAGCCATTATACAAGAAAACATAAAGCCTACCTATTCTCCCATGTGTGGAGACTTTGGAGGGATTAAATAGAGGCAGATGTTTTGGTTTTTTTTTTTTTGGTTGGGTGGGTTTCATGCGCTACTTCCCACTTCCCCAGGAGTAGGAAGTAGTCAGGAAAAGTAGTCAGGAAAAGTAGTCAGGAAAAGTAGTATATCCCACGGCTGAGACTGGAAGAGGAACAGTTGAGGTAGTGGCTTTGGTCAAAGAGGAATTTACTAAAGGTAAATCAGGGAGGGGCTTTGAGTGAGAGTGGTGCTCTCATCTTATCCAGCCCATTCACCACAAACCAGGTCCTCTTAGGGAGCCATTTTTCACTTCTGCCATTACAGGTTAAGAAGTGGTAAACAAGTTAGAACTGGCTTACCAATTCAAAAATATGGAAGAAGGAAGGCAACAAATTTGTTTCTACTATTCCTAACCCATCCAGACAATTTCTCAAATCCAAAGCACTCAAACCAAAAAATGTCAATTACAAAAGAAGGAGTGAAACTACAATGAAGGAGTACCAAAGTGGGTTTTTTTTGGTTGGACTGCAAAAACAGGAACTTTTTTCCTTAAAAGAACATGCTAACAACCTGTTACAGTTATGTTAGCATTAGACAATCTCTCAGTAACCATTATTATCAGTGTAAGGCCAACTAAGTTATGCCAAGGCACCTATTTTCTTTTATTAAATCCTTAAAGAAAATAATACATTATATTAATCCACTTTTCCTCCAGTGTTTTTCAAAGTGGCCTGTTTTTTAAACACAAGGTCAGGTGAGGTGCACAGGCTAGGATTCAACAAGCTCTCAGTTGCTGAGGGGTCCTATTTCCCTCTCCTATTTGCTGCAAACCTCCTCTTTGCACCAAGAGGTGTGCACGACCAAAAAGGAGCGCCCAGCCTCTCTCGGTATCAAGCCTTGGGAAGCAGGAGAAGCTGAGGGTTTTTGGGCTGTGGGCAGAGGTACAAGAAAAGGGCACTTACCAGTAGTAGAGCAGGAGGAAGCAGGTCGGCAGGGTGACGGTGAGCTGCAGCCAGCGCCAGTGAGGGATGGCGTAAGCGATGGCATCGAAGACCAGGAGCCCGACGGAGAAGGCGGCCTGGTAGAGGATCCCCACCATCCTCCGGTACTCCGGGCCCACCACTTCTGTCACTGCAAACACCACACAGACAGTGAGCGCCGTGGCTGCTCCACCCAGGAGAAACCTGCTGCCAGGGAATGCTGGGAGACCAATACTGCAGTAACACCTTGGAGAAACCTTGGTAATCATGGGCTTCCCAGCATAATGCCTCCAGAAAAAGTCCCCTGGTTTGCTTTTCTGGCACCCAGACTCCAGCAGGGAAGAAAACACTGCTGCTGGCCGTACACTGGCCTCAGACATCCAGGAATGTCTTCTGCTGCGGAGATCTCAGAGTAAATCAAGCATTCCTCAAAGTGCACAGACAGATTTTGTTGTGAAATATAGTGCCAACACACATAATGTCTCCAACACAACAACAAAGCTGAATATTTGGTTTCCAAAGTGCAGCGTTTCAGCCTGCATCTCACTCCAAGTACATAAGGAAAACCTGTATCACAGGATGGCACAGAGCTCCCAGGCCAGGGTGGCATCCTGATGCATCTGCACTTTGCAACTCTGCATCACAGCATGACATCACACATTAAGTCTTGTTAATACAGTGTTAAAAGTAACTATTCCAGCCAGCAGGCACAAGCACACTCAACAATTTGTGTCCAGTTGTGTGGTTCCAAGAAAGGAAACTCATTAGAAAAAGAACAGTAAGGAAATAATTAGCAGCCCAAGGAACTGCTGAGTTTTGGAACCACAGATTAGCTAATGCTGCTCAGCCAAATGATGCACAAAGACATCTCCTCAGGCTGAGCAGAACTGAGCCAGAAGCAGCTGAAGGGCAGACAAGTGCCCCAGCAGAGCAGGATAACAAGGTTGTTCTGTCCTTGCATCCTTCCCTGGATATTCAGTATTGGCCACCCTTAGGGAAAAGATGAAAGTTTAATGGAGCTTTGGGACTGCTTCTGGATAGCATCGTTTTCATGAGAGAGTTTCAAGAGAATCCAGGAGTAATAAGACGTAACAGAGAAAATACCAGGATAGGGCAAATTATTGTCCTGAAAAAGACTTTGTGCTCTAAAACAGCTTAAAGTTCCCCAGAAGAGGGGATGAAGATTTCATATGTGCCAGGAAAAGATTTAAGAGGCCAAGCAAGCATCCAGAAATGCACAGGAAGGAATAATCCTGTCTTAGCAGAAGACAGTCTGGTCTGTGGGATAGATACTTTTATTTTCTTTATATCAGACATCTGGATAACTGCATTAGCAAGATGCCCCCACTGAAAGACTTAATGGAAGTTTAGGGCACCGACTTTTACATTTTTACCACTATCACAATGAACTGCATCTCTTAGAGACATTTGGTAGAGCCACCTGACATCCTAACCCAGTTAAGGTTCTATCAGTGAGCTTTTAAAATATTTAATCTGCTGCTTCAGTGATGCTTGCAGTGGGGTATTTTGGACAAGAGACTGAACTCCACTCCAGAAAAATCAGAGAAGTCCCAGGCAGCTCTACCCTGCACCAGAAAATTGTCCTGAGATGGCCCCAGACCCAGCCTGGCCACACAGCTGGTGCAGGGCATTGGGAGAGGCACCCACACAGGCTGGCTCTTCCATGGCATGGCCTCCGCTCAGACCAGTGGATGCACACAGGTACACAAACACCTCATCTTTTTAGCAGCAAGTACATGCTGTTCTTCAGTTATTTTTGGGTCCTGAAGCCTCTGTTTGCCCTTTAATGCTCTCCATGTCATAAAAATGCCGCAGGTTTTCCCCACCCTCTGCCTGCTTCTTTAATGGCGTCCTCTGTCACCAGCCCGTCGGTGCCTGGGCTGGAGGGGCTGTGGTCTGCAGGGTCACCTTCCCCAGCCAGAGCCCAATGGGAGGAAGAGGAGCCATGGGGCCCTGATAGATCTGCAATGGTGAGCTGTACCATGGGGGAAAGCCTATCTCTGTGTAAGAACCCTAATGCACCACCACTTGCTCCAGCTTTGAAGGCTACTGTTTCTCCCTAATGTGCTTGAAAACATCCTGAGAA
This sequence comes from Pachycephala philippinensis, assembly GCA_013397055.1. Lineage (NCBI taxonomy): Eukaryota > Metazoa > Chordata > Aves > Passeriformes > Pachycephala > Pachycephala philippinensis. Next base: position 257,833 of record VWZT01015009.1, read on the forward strand.
GTCAGAGGGAGAAAACTCCTTAATAAAGCACTGTGGGAGGCATTTTTTAAATGGCTTTTTTTCAAGTTTTTTGGAGTTGAGTTTATTTCCTTCATCTTGTGCAGCTAGTCTTGCTCCTGGGAGAAGGTTCTGAACTCACCCAGGATGTAGCCCGCAGTCCAGCAGCCCTTGCTGACCAGCCCTTGCAAGAACCGGATGATGACTATCCACAGGTAGGTGGGCACGAAGACCAGAAGGATTCCACACACAATGTTTGCAAGAATTGTAGTTAAAAGGCAAAATTTACGGCCAAACCTGGATTGGAAAGTAATAGTCGTGAAGCAAACCACTAGTCATGGAAACATTTTAAACTAGTAAGAGCTTTGTGTATCTTTGGGGAAAAAATCCAATTTTGCTGTGCAAAATAGAGACATGCTTTTTACTCTTTGCACATTACTCACTTATCTGCTTCTCTATTCCATGAAAAGTTACTGTGCCAGTTGCTCTGCAATTCCACAAAAACTTTCAGAAAAAAAAAGAATAGCCCCATGTTTACATATATTACACTGGGAGTGAAAAATAAGTATGGGTTAATATTATGATTCTGATATTTCCACATGCACCAGATCTATAAAGGATATATTTACCACAGCCTTCACCTTTAAAACACTAGTAGTGTATGGATCTCCTTGTGAGTGGGCTGCATTTCACAGCTGGAGCAACTCAGAGCCTGTTGTACTAACACTCCTAGGCAAAGGGCCCTCAAGCACTGGCATTTGTTTCTCTTTAACCCCAGGTGCCTGAGCCAGGGCCTCTGACTCTGCTGGCTCTGAACAGGGAGCTAAAGGGGTTATGTGCTTTTTCACAGTGACTGCTGCTGCACACATCTGCCACTCTGTGCCAACTCTTTCTAAGCTTCTCCAAAAGAAGCAAGATGTTTCCAAGCTGCAGCCACACGGAGTGTGACATATTAAGTGGGAGTTCCAAACCAGCATTTCCTGGCTTTAGTTAACACCCGAGGGCTCTGATGTGGCACAGTAGGAATTTTGGGGTGTACAGTTCTAAAATAGCCCTCATGGGCTCTGCAGGACTTGTTGAGCAGATCTGTGCTAACCACCAGGTATAACCTAACAGGCAGGACACTGGCTCATGCTGTGACTGAACATCCAGAGGGACGACCTTATTTTCAGAAGAGCAGAGATTCTATCAGTTGCACAACCTTTATCTGAGTTTAGCTGCTGAACATGGATAAGTGAGGTCAGGGGGTTTTACTGTCAGCCCACACATACCTGTCTGCAATGTAGCCAATGTTTATGGAGCCAATAAAAAACCCAGCATTCACAGCAGACTGAAAGAGATCCAACTTCCAGGAGTCCTCACACACCAGGTCAAACTAAAGGAGCAACCACAGACAGAGACAAAAGAGTGAAATGAGGAGTTGGCTCACATCCACAAGTCTCCTTCACTTCAGTTAAAGATTTAAACTTGTTTCTGGGTCAATGCCTGTTTTGTGAGCACACAGAAATCCTACTAACTTAACTAATTGTCCAACATTAAAAACTGGAACAAGCCCTTAAGCAGTTTACTGGCATTTCCCACTTATGTCTCATCTCTCTTCTCTGGAAAGAACATGAGTGAGTTATTATCTGTCAAAACTGGCACCCTAACCTGTGTTGACCCTCATTGATCAAATCAGCATGATCACCCTGAGTTTTCCAAACAGCTTTTTTTTTGTGGCTGATGGTGAACATTTCTAAGCAGTTCTTGTTGCCTCATACCCTGGCACAGCGCAGAAGTCCCCACGGACCACTCAGGACTGAGTGTGATGCCTTTACTAAAAGTATCCTAGATACCTTCAGAAGCCTGCCTTGTCCCGCTTCCCACAGAGCACTGGAGGCCTGGAGGAGGGTGGAAGTATCTACATCTGCCCTGAGGCCACAGCATTTTTTCTCTTCTCTGGTCTTTAGCTCAACTGTGTTGTTGTATGTGTCTGGAGAGCAGGTATTTTGTATCCAGGGCCAAGCTTTATACTACATGGGTACCCACATATATTTGCCATCTAGTCTTGTCCTATCTTACTTGTAGAAATACATAAAAGCTACAGAGAATAAGTTATTACAAAAACCTCTCCTAATATGACTGAGAATCCCTTCCCATCCTGCTCGTAGCTGGGTTTAATTGAATCTATGCATCCGTAATCAACACAAACCCAAATATTTCTTCTGATACTCTGTGGGACTTCCTATGAGGATATTCTTCCATATGCAAATTTTCTTTTGAAATAACGTGGTTTACACTGCACTATCCTTTCGTTTTCTTAGCTGTCAGAGCAGGGGACAACATAACAGAGACAGAGAAGTTTCACAAACCGCCACAACCAGGAACTCATGGACGAGATGCAGAGTTATGTGACATGTCCGGTTATCCCGTGAAGGAAGTGGCCCGTGGGCCTGGCTTTGCACCCCCTTCAGCAGGAAAGGGGACACAACTGATGTGAGAGCATCACTGCATGAACCCACACAGACTGCAAGTGCTCAGCTTCCCACAACCTCAGGAGATGATTGTGGGAGCATCTGGACCACAGGATCTGCTGGAGCCTTTTCCAGTGAGATGTGCCTGCTGAGCTGCTGCTCTGTGGAAGGCCTGGGTCACCCTCCATTTGAGGTGCCTCACTTTCATACCTCACAGCCCGTAACTTGCTGAAAGAAGTACACTTACAGTGCACCCCCTTAGATCTGGTTCTAACCTCTCACAAAACTACAAATGCTGAAGTTGCTAGAGCACAGTTTTGTGCTGCATCTGTGTTTGTTAGACATACAGGGGAAAGAATTCTGACTACCAGCACCTCTAAACATTTGGTGGAACTTTCTATGATGAAATCAAGCCTGTCATCACAGTTACTGGTTTATTTTTAAAGTTAAAGCACCTAAACTGCTGAAGTACACCAAGCAGCTCAAGTACCACTGTCAGTTTATTCACACTCCTTCTGAGAATACAGAAGTCATTGGCTTTACTACAGTTTATTCCTGACTTAAGCTGATTAATGGTGCGAAACAATTACCTTTCCCCCACACTGACTGCCATTCATTTTTATTTCAAACCAACTTTAAAAGACTTTATTCATTAAAAAAATAAAATAAAAAAAGGGGGGGTGGGGGAAAGAAATTAAGATCTTTGCATTGGCCAGTTTTGTTTGCAGCACTGCAAGCTGCACTGTTTACACACCTTCACCAATCAGACCTCTCATGTGACAGGAATTTCATTCAGAACTGGACTTTATCTACCTGGGGATTTATTTGCTGAAATATGCTTTGCTCCCCAGCTGGAGATAAAAGCCTCCTGAGCACCCAAGGCAACACTTCACAGCAAGGACAGAGGGAAGATGACTTGTAAGGGCCCCGGCACAAGTTCACAGTGAGAGACAATTCCTTCTCCAGGTAAGAACGCGGTATTTTATTTTAACACAGCCAAGGTTCCATCGACCCTCTCCCCCCCGCCAACCTTGTCTGTAACAGAGGGGACAGGGCAAAGGGGGCTGTTTTTACCTCTGTCACAAGAGAGCTCCCTGGGGAGTCGTAGACCCAGCCATCCCGGCAGGGACCGAGGGGGACGGTGCTCCCACTGCCCACCAGGCTGCCGAGGGGGTCGGTGCAGCTGATGCCTGTTGCGTTCCAGTCCACCTCGTACCTCCTGCAGCGGCTGTGGAAGCTGGCCCCGTGGCCATCCCACTCGGGAACTGTGTGATTCAGCTGCTCCTCCAGGCTCCAGCCACACCGCTGGCTCAGCTCAGCCACCCCGGGGCTGAAGCAGCGATGCTCAGGGATGAACCCGAAGAAGACGACCCCCACGTACACTGGGGTGAAGGAAGCAGATAACAAACACAGGACAAAAAAAGTTTGCTTCTGGAACCTGTCGAACTCTCCAACGTGCTCTAAAATGTCATCTAGGGTTGGCATTTTGGCATCAAAACCACCTCAAAAACCCCAGCTAGGTCCTCTCTGCAGCACTGATATATTTAGTTGGCAGCAAAGCTACTTAAGTAACAAAGATATTTGACCAAAAGTCAAGACTAACTCTATAAATTATTAAACTACATGTTGCAAGCTTTATTTTTGAGGTTTCATCTGAAATCAGACCTTAATTCACCCAGGGAGAATTTGCATTTAACCCCTAATTAGAGCATTTATATGTTCCTGTTCTCTGGAAGAGCCCCTCTGGGCCACAGCCCTTCAGTTTTTGTTGGGGGCTTGGGGGTTATTTTTTTAATTAGGCAAGTCAGCTCCTCAAATAACAGGCATTTTTAAGGAGCAAACATAGATGGAAAATTCTACCAACATACAGGCAACACATGGGTTTAGTGCAGAATGGCTGGGCACCGCATGTCAGCAAAGCTTCTTAACCGGGATCTGTAAAAAACAGGTGGGTACACTCTGAAAAAGAAGTGCCTATACGTTGAGCCATATAGCAGAAAAGGAAGAGCTTTCCTGAAATCTCCTGTATCATGTATGTCTCACCCCTCATGCTCCACACTCTTCCATTCCCAAGGAAAACCTCTCCCCACCTGTATCAGGGAACACAATTTTCACCTGACCATATTTTTGCAGTGATACAAAAGAGTAAATGCATTCACTACAGAATTATGCACTGGGAATAGCTGTGGGAAGCCACAATATACAGTATCTGTGGCCAAAACACCTATTTTTTTTTTTTACCACAGAAGACCTATAAGACTTTAGGCAAGCTTCATTGCAGGCACCTCAAATAAATGCAGTTATATCAGGCTCCAGTGGTACATTGTCCTGCCTATGGATAGATACCAGCTACTCCCATATCTTTTGCTGACAACAGCAGCTTTCCATCAGAAAGAAAAGCATAAGTGAAGGTAACATTTAAAAGACATTAAAAAAGTGAAAAACTGCCTGGAAAGCAATTTGAATAGCTTAGGCAACAATGAAAAAAATTTAAAGACACAATACACTGAAAAAAAAAAAAAATCAGTTTAGAAGGCCATTCTGGCCCAGGCACTGAAACAGAACTTGGTCTCGCTGCTCGCTCATCAGCTACAGACCAACAGTGGCCTGAGCAGCTGTGAAGGCTGCTTTGCAGACCAACACTTCAAGATCATTCCCCACATCACACAGATGTAGTTTCTCCTCTCCTGCTTCATCCTCTTCTCAGTCAGGAACATCTACACTGAGTTAACAAGACCTCCTCTCCTGGCCACTCACAGCTGTGTCACCCTCAGCCAAGCACAGCACCACCCCACAACAGACCTTTGCCTCCCTGGCTGCAGGAGTTCCATGTGGAGCTGGGGAGGGGAACCGGGACACAAAAGTGCACAGCAGTCACCACACTCAGAGCCAGTCCCTGCAAGCCTTCCTCAGCAGAAGGATGTGTGCAGTCAGCTGGGGCCAAGGGAACTAAGTCAAAGCTTGCCTGGGAAGTGGGTGAATCTAAGGCATTAGGCTACATCTTAAAAACACACCCAAAAAACCCTCGCATCACTTCTTTTCCAAGCAATTTTATTTAAACAGTTGGTAATGGTGTGCAAACGTTTCCCTTGAACTACAAAAGTTCAATCCAGATGGGGCCGGTTTTCCCCATTTCCCACCATTCTCTCTGCAGCCAGCCCAGAGGAGGCTGGGTGGGAGTGTGCCAGGCAGGTGGGTTTCTTAGGGACACTTCCCAAGGAGTCATGCTGCTGACCAGCAAAGTTTCTGCTCCTGGCCCAGCCATTTGTACTTACTCGTCTGGGCCCTGCTATTCTCATAACCCTTCCCTCCCTACAGGTAAATAGAGTATTCTTCTGGGAAAAATAGTCTGGTGAAGCTGGTTATGCATCCAGCTCTCTATGAGGTTAAGATTCAGCCAGCCTACCTACAAATGCCTAGGTAAAAAGTGGGCAATAGTTCCAAGACCAGGCACTGAAGTCACTCACTGCTGCCAGATGCAAATTCTATCATTGATATTGCTCAAATAAGCACCCCCAGATAGAGCAGCTCTGTTCTACTTAAGCCTCGTTACGCACAGCCCAAAGAAAGAGACCATGTGACTTCACACAGGAGAAATACAACTTCATGCAGTGGGTTCATGGATCAAACAACTCCAAAATGCCAGCCCTGATGACTTGGGAAAGGGAAGCAGAACTCTCCAACATGCATTGAGTGAACTGTGTAATGATAACTGATAGTATTAAAAATACATCATCAAGCCTCTCATTTCTCCAAGCTCATTTAATTCTAAATATGAAAAATGCTGATTTAAGTTTGAAAAGATGCAGCTTAAGCCAAACTGATTTACAGCTCCACTGGTAACAATACAAGAGGAAGAAAAGCCAAGTCTGATAAAAGAAAGAACATACCACCAGGGCCTACCTATCTGTTCTGATCTTTGTTATCAAACACTGGTTCTCATTTTGAGAGACACAATTGAGGTATTAACCATCACAGCAGGAAAGGGTCCCACCAGGCTGGTGAGCAGCATACAGAATAGTGTAAGAAAGATTCCAGACTTCAGATGTGGGATTTGGAATACCCACTTCATATCTTTTATTGAAATTGCTGAGTACTTTATATTACACTATTTTGATTCAAAATGGAGTTTTTATAAAAAGAAACCATTGTTGAAACTGAATAAGCCAGCCAAAAGGAACAACAAAAAGTTTCAAAAAATTCTGACCAATGCATGTACAATGCTTTGAAACCCTATTATTGTCCATAATTTTATTTAGGAAACACCTGGAGAAGAGCAAGACTGCTAGAGAAAAACTGACTTGCATTCATTACCAGCAACGTTTCAAATCAATGACCATGGCCAGGATCATAGTATACGGACTAGAAATTAGGCTATCAGAAAACATTGCCCCAAATTTATTTTCTTGAAATTAATACCAGAGAGAGGCATTTTGCAGACCAGGGCTCCTCTAGTCCTTGGGCTTTTCTTGGTGATGACAAGCTGGGTAGTGCAGATTGTATTACAGGAACTGTGCCTCTATGTCCTTGAAAACTCTGGGTGTCTGTGCAGTTGGCCTAGTCCAGCCATAATCAAGGAAAAAAAAAATCTTTGGGTGCTTGTCAGCTGCTTAGGCAAATACTGATGAAGTCAGTCGTATGACCAGTACCAAAAAAAAAATACCATGCGAAGAACAGCAACCATTTCAGACTAAAGCTATACAGAATTGTACCTTTCCGTCCATACCTTCGAACCAATGATCTGTTTAAATTAGAATGGATATTCAAATTTACAGGATAAATTAGACCAGTTCCAAAATTTACATCAAATCATCCCAACACACAAAAGTTATACTTTTCCTTGTCTCACAATGGGTGAACCCATAGAATAATACCCTGCCGGCAGGAAGAACATGTTACTATTAAGCAAACCTGAGTAGTGAGGATCAATAAATACAAGGAGTTAAAACAACAGTAGTCAGGTAACTTCAATCTCAGAAGCCAGGGGCTTCATTGAGCCTTAATCCTTTCCTTTCAAAGGTGTCTCTTTTTTAAGCAAGCATTTAACATCTATGCTGAGACTTTAAAAAAAAAATGTGTCCTGGCTAGAGAGAGTCAACTAACTCAGCCAACTGGATGTCAGAAATCCAGTCATTACTGAACAGATCATTGTAAACAACCAAGAAATCTTTCTCTTCTTCCCTTTTCAATGGTTTCTTGTTAAAGGCAAAATTCAGAAAAATCTTTCAGGCTGAAGTCCTCGTATTTGGTTGGAAATGTTGTCCCATTATATATAATCTCTCTATATATATTTGATTAGGCACAAGAGGGATTATTAAATATTCAACAAGTCCTCATCACTATCATCATGAAACGATACTGTATTTGTAGAGTTCTGCGCCTGCTGCTGGCCTGGCTTGGCTATTGCTTTCCTTTCCTTTCCTCCATTCAGTAAGTAAGATTTGCTATCACTGCCAAGACCATGTAGCTTCTTTTGTGGGTGCTTGCTCTTGTCTAGTCCTCTTCCTGTTTGAATCTTTACATCTGGAATGGTTAACACTTCATCCTCACTGTCCAGGTCATCCACATGGAGAGAGGTAAGGGCTTCAGATGTAACAGACTTGGTAGCAATGTGACCATTTTCCTGCCCTCCTTTTGCTGTTCTTGGATTTGGTGCTGCGACTTCCTCCATAAGCCACTCTGTCTCATTCTCGTTAGCTTCTTCTTCACTGTTTATCTGCAAGAAAAGAAAACAGGAGACTGCATGTGCCACTCCAGACTGACACACACTGATCTCCCCAATCGTCAGACCCCACGGCCTTGGTTTAATGTAGCTGTGACAGTAACAGTGCAAGAGCATCACTTTTCACTGCGCTGAAACAGACTTTGTTCTCTCCTTGTACATTTACACGTTATTTGGTGATTTACAGACTGCTCTTCATTTCTTCAACTCTATCTCCCTTTCCCATTTCACAATATAAATATATATATCTCTCTCAGCTATGTGGCTTTCCTGATGCCACACAGTACGGTACCCATGCAGTAAAGAAACGAGACATCAAGGGGGTTATTTATTTATTAAAAAAAGCTTCATATTAATAAAACTTGACAAAAAACAAATTTGATTTTGTCACTGTATTACCTTTGTGTACTTATAGGAAACACCAGATGATCTTCTGCAGCAGTTTGTTATCTTGTTTATTACAATTTCCCTAAAGAAAGGGAAGAATACTACATTAGGAAGACTATATCCACTTATTAGCCCTCACTTCACTGGATTTTTACCATCAACATAAGCATGTCAACAAATGAGCTGCAAACTATCACATGACTCTGGAACCACTCTAACAAAGTTCAGTCTGGGATGATGTACATCTTCCCCCTTGCTACAGCTTCACGTTGACTGTTCTGAAACCCCTCTGGCTTTCATGTCTAAGGGAAAAACACCCCAAAAGTTGTCTGGAAAGCAGAGGAACAGCAGGACTTGCACTTGTTCCTTGATGCTGTTGTATGGATCTAGCCTGACTCCATGAAAGGGTAGGGATATCCAATGCTAACAATATTGCCATGCTGTTTTATGCTCCTTAATTAGCAGTTGCCCACAACACAGGCTAGACCAACTCAGTTGTACACCCCAGCCCTCTTTATATGGGCCTACAGACAGCAATGGAGAATTTGAAGGAACCAGCAGTTTGACAGTTAATGCTGCCAACTAAAAAACAGAACTCAAATTTCTAAAGTTTACTATTTCCCTTTCACTTTCGGCAGAAAACCAAGTCCTGACAAAGAAACTTCTAAAGCCTCATAATAATTTCTTACCTCCTCTCTTTTTTGTAGAACAGCAAGATTATGAGACATGCAGTGAGAACAACCAGGAGGACACTCAGCACAGCACCAACAGCCTGGCTTCTCCTTGAAAGACCTTTATGTATTTGGGTCTCCTCATCTGTCTGGTGCTGATTGTTTCCTGGATCATTGGTTGATCTAGCAATGGAAACCGAAAAGATAAGATGTATTGATAAATTTTGTTAAACTGGATTAGAAACAGCAGATTAAAAGAATACATGCCACATTATCCTGTCAGTCCAACCTAACAGCTGTTTGAAGTGAATTTAGGGGATTTCATCTAAGCAAAAAACAACTCAAAACACACAAATGTATGTATGTACTGTGCCTATACCCTGGTATGCTATCAAATAGTGCATGAAACTACAGTCAAGACTGTAGAGCACAATTAAGCACTCCAGAGCTTATACAGCAGCAGTTATCCACACAAAGCTGCTGTTTTAGAACCAAATCTGCACTTGAGTAAGCTGCAACAGCTACAGAAATTATCTTTCATCCCACTACGGCACTACACAGACCAAGAGTTTCCCTGTGCTTTCAAGCTAGCAGCCAGAAAGTAAACACTCCCAGAAGTAGTCACTCCATTTTTCACAGTGAGGCTGCCTACCTGTCAAGAACGTTGTTAAGTACCTAGATACAGACACTCACTAATCAGTACATTAGCTGATCATATTTAATTGCAGAAATACTTCATTATTCCTTTAAGACCTGTAATGATTTTCCATTCCAGGCTAAAGAAGTGGGAGATAGAGGGGAAGGCCAGTCTTTGTCATGGCTTCCAAGTTTTCCAGACAGTAAGACAAGGGGGATCAAACACCTCACCCACAAACTGTTTGCTCCTCTCAGTCACATGAAACAACACGTTCAGTCAGCTACAGTAGATTTTACTTAGTGAAACCAATGATATTAATTCCACTGTGCCTCTCCAGCTTTAGGTCCAGATCAGTTTGGCAAGCTTTAATTTAGTGGTCATGTGCCAAACACTGCATACACGATCATCAATTTGTCTGTGAAGCTACTGCTGTTTTAGCTTTTCCCCTTTTCCCAATCACTGTGATGAACAAATACAAAAAAGCCTTCTGCTGAGAAGTGCTGACAAAAGCTGCCTTCAGAAAATGGTTAACTACTCACATTAATGGACACACAGCAGACGTGTACCAGGTAAATAAATACTGGCAATCCGCTGTCTCGTGAAGGAATTCAGGGATGCCTTCCTTTGCTTGTGGATTGCAGTGGAAGAAAATGGTTGAAGACACAAACTTTGATTTATCTTTACCACATCTGGAGTCAGATGAAAATATGACATCCAAATCGTCATCTGCAATGAGAAGAAAACCTTGTAGTTTACTACTTCCTTGAGAACAGTCTGTTAACATTAGGGCCTGGAAAGAAAAGTAGCTAGCTAAAGGAAATCATTGCTTATGCAGCAGCACAGAAGGAAACAGGAGACCAGAGTCTTCTATCTTGCATTGTTTATACCAAAGTCTTTCAGTCTTCAAGTGTCAAGCCCTAATGCCTATTAAGGCCATATTTGCAACTGAGCTTACACAGAAAAAAAAGCAATCTAAATTATGCTAGACAGACTTTGGATAGCTTTACAGAAATGGAATAGCATAGATGTTGTGAACCAAGAAACATTTTCTGATGAAACAATTCACAAAGTATCAAGCAATTCTGTCTGGTAAGCAAGTACTTACCATCAACGTAATATTTGGCATTTCTGGCAGAACCAACTCTCCGAACGCGCTGTTCACTAGTTTTCACCTGGCAGATGTTTGCTCCAAAGCATTCTGGGGAACTTGAGTTTATTATACCAGAAAGTTGAATTTGATATACATATTTATCACCATTTGTCCGTTCATCACCAGAAGCTGTGTACAACCTGAGGAAACAGAGGACAAGTCTGTTCTTAAGTCTCAACTCACAGGCTGGGGTTATTCTCAAGACATAAGACTGGCAACAGTGGTAGATGCTATCACTGGCTGATTCCAGAGCAAGCTGAGTGACCAATTCAGCAATGAGAAAAGATGCAGTATGCTAAAAAGCCTTAGCAGAGGAGATTTCAGCTCTCAGCAGCAGTTGTGAGGGCCTTGTTCTTTCTCATGCGAAACTATTCAAAACATGATAAAAGTTTTCTGTAAAGAGACTTTGCTAATCTTGCACCTGCGAATATAATTAGAATTGTTGTGATACTGACTAGAGAAATGAATGATGTGTGAATTGACCAATCACCCTGATAGGTAGTTAGTTAGAGGTCCAATACGTCTTGCCTTTTAGGAAAACACTAAAAGAACTAAACACATAAAAACCCGTCCTTCATTAATTAAATAATTCATTCCTTTCTGCTGACCACACTCGTGTCTCAGAGTCCTTCATTGCCTCTTGGCACCGCCGCAGCGACAATGCAGGACTGTGGCTTCCTCCCTGAACAGTAGAAGTAAGGATTATATTTAGCATAAATATAATCCTTAGCAAGCACAGAACGCAAACTTTTCCAGCAATACTGCCCTCAATGTGTGAGTGAACATGTAAATACCTCCAAAGGTTTAAGATAAACTGAAGACAAAAGCATGATTCAGTGGCTCATACACACTCCTGACTGTGAGAACCATATGGTGTGCTCTCCAGCTATGATAAATGGCACAGCTTAGCAACCTTCTCCAGAAAGGTAACTAGTTCTACCATTCTGTTGTTTTGGGGTTTGTTTGGGGATTTTTTACTCACTTGTAATAAACATCCCCTAAAGAAAAGTTTTTCCCAGTTGCAGGATTAATAACTGTTCCATTCACCACCTCCACCTCCTGCTGCTTCACAGCACAAGCTGCACGTGTGTCCCATGTGATGTAGTAAGCACAGTTTTCTTCATCAAACCTACCAAATAAAAGATAGAGCTAATTATTCCAGGAAAGAGTAACAAGTTTTTAGCATCTTGAGAAAAGACAAATGCTAACCCACACGTGACAATGCCCTGCCTAAGCATCACACCAAGAGTAAGCTAAAATAGTCAAGTAGCACTCAAAAAAAGCCTTACAGAGAATTACGCTGGATTTTTCTGCAGTTTCATGATTTTAGAAAACCTGGCTGCACCTGAGCTTCCTACTGAAAATTCCGTAATTCCCACACTGTATCAAAGGGTTTTATTGATATATTTTAGCTAGCAAACATATCAGGCTGCTTTTTTGCAGCATGTTAAACCTGCCTTTCATTTAAGCAGGACAAGAGGTATAAGCTAGTGTACTGAGTCTGGCCAGGACAGGGTTAATTTTTGCAGTAGCCAGGAAGGGCCATGGCCAGGACCCAAAGGTTATTCTATAGCACCTTACTATGACTGTACCAGTCATTACTAGGGACAGGGGGAAGGACATCTTTTCCAGGGAGAAGGGGTCCCTCCTGGGCTAGCACAGCAGGGCAGAGGGACCCAGGTCACGTATTATTGCTGTGTTCAAATCATTCAACTCCTTCTGGTACCCTCTGTTGTTGATAATGTGGCTGTTACTGTTTCTTTTATTATCTCATTTCTGTTTCCAGTAAATTATTCTTATCTCAACCCATGATCTTTGCCTTTTGTTCCTCCACTTCTCTCCAGCCCTTGGAAGGAAAAAGGGGGAACAAGCAGCGTGTCGTTTCAGTGGGAGCACTGAATTAGAGAATACCATTCCTGAACCATGACAGCTAGTCAGACTTTGCTGCCTAGTTCTTTGACTCACACAGAGCATTTTGTTCAGTTTGCCAATTCTACAAGCAATATAGAGTTTAAAATATCGAGATTAAGCAAAAAGTCCTCAAGCTTTCTTAGTATTTGTGATCATGCATATATACCTCATTTGAGACAGCCTCTGGTTAAATACACTGTATTGAGGCAGAAATAAACCATGCTTTATTAGCTCACTTACCTACAGTAAATGTTCCTTAATAAACAGATTTTGAACAGAGTTAAGAGTGGTTGTACAATAACATTGGCTATTGACACTGAAAACAACAGCATCCAAGCCATTGTCAGATGTAATTTGGAAGCAGAACGTTTAAAATTTTTTCCCAGAAATTTTAAGGTAAATACAAAATACAATATTTATGGAAATGAACAACTGCACAAATTCCAGAAGACCCCATACCTTGCAAGTACAGACCATGGATTATTTTAGGGACTGTCCAACAGAGCACACAATGCCTGTCCTGAGATTTAAGGGTTTACTAGAGAGGTACAAAGGAATCAGCCATAAGATCGGTGGTATGTGAATTTATTACTCACCTCTGCAGCATGGGCATGCCAACTGTTTTTGCACATTTCAGTTCTATAATTGTTGTTACTTTCTTATTTTTCCTACATTCTTGCCCACTGGAATAACTAATATACACTGTATCACCTAGAAGAAAAAAATGGTGATGAAAGGTTTTTGTAAGCAGCTGTCAAATTTCCTTTGCTCATTCCCTAGACTTCCTTACTTCTACCATTCTTTTCTCCTGCATAGACCATACATCAATTACAGTACTTCAGTAATTCAAGGCATTCACACTTGTGATCATTTAAAAATCACTCCTCAAACACCTTTGTCTTTACATTGTACCCTGCCTTCAGGTCACCAGTACGGCCATAACAAATGTTTACATTTATGTTTAAGAAAATGGTATCTTAAGAGTAAATGAAGATACCCATTTATAAATGAACTCGGGCAATAAACACAGACAATACATGTCATTGCTTTTGTAAATGTACGGAAAATTTCTCTGAGCACCAATTTGAAAAATATTCCTTAAACTAGAAGCTTGAGTAAAGTTGAGATTATTGGTTTGTATTCGTTTTCCTAAGAGTGAAGCCAATTAATCATCCTTCACATGCTGCCTTAATTGAAGAAGTTAGTAGATGCAGAGTAAGTCTCTTCAAACTGGATGAACAAAAATTACTTCCCCTCTCACAATTACAGAAACACAGATTAGCTGAGGTTGGAAGGGACCCCTGGAGGTCGTCTGGTCCAAACCCCCTGTTCAAGTGGGGTCACTTGGAGCCAGCTGTCCAGGACCATGTCCAGACAGCCTTTGAATACCTCCGAGGTAGGAAACTCCACAACCTCTTTAGATAACCCAAGCCAGTGTTTGGGTATCTTCACTGTAATAAAAGGGTTTCTTGATGTTCAGATAGATAATTAATTTCTTACAGCTTTAATGACAACACTGTTTATTTGCTTCAATGTTTTCTCATGGCTTAAACATCACATTCTGATTTCATTTTTAAACAGAAGATTCACTGATAAGAATATTTTAAAATAAAGGCTTCAGCATAATTTAAGAACTACTATAGCCAGGTTGTAAGATTTAATCCTTTAATCTCTAGCTCTCTACAGGAACAAAATGTAACTCTACCTGTCACATTCAGCTTCTGCGTATGAACAAGTCCAAGAACTTGAACATCTCCATTATAGCTTTTCCTGCAAATACTGGCTCTTTCAGGGCAGCCTGTGGGTCCCTCGTGTACCCTCTGACAGAGGTTCACATAGTACCTACACAGAACATGGTAGACAAAACTTCTTTAAAATTCATTTAGGCTAAACTGAAGAGGGATACACAAACTTTAGATGCTGTCATCCTTGCCAGTTCATTTCTATTTCCTAACTGGAGGAGGGAGGCTGGACAGGTTGATGACTTCCTGACATCCGTATTTTCCACTATGCTAACACATCAAGAAATATGGGTGAAAAGCCCCGGTTAAACTTTAGACAACTTATACACTTGAGTCAAAAGAAAGCAACTAAGTAATTAAGATTTTTCTTCAACACGATTAAGAATCAAAAAAAATAGCATTTAAACAACAAAATTACATTTTTAAGTCAGTAGTTTAAATAGAAAGCTTTTAAATAGCTTTTAGTTTAGATGTATTCATCCTTTAAAAAGGAGTACCAATAGAGGGAAAGGGTGAGAATGAAGAATGTGATTACTCAGTCCCTTCATATAAAATGGGTTCCTTTCTGAGTTTTTTTTAATTTATATGTAGTGTTAAGCATTGACAGTTTTAAGACACTGAGCAGGGACCAAACAGAAATACTATGCCACATTACGACTGTACTGATAAGCAAGCTGCTCCCTGTGAGTTGCTCATTACTCACGAGTTCCCATTGTGGAAAAAGATCCATGATCCTGTCAGGGAAGAGAGCATTCTCAAGTCGTAAGTTCTGTGTTTTTGGATAAACTTGCACTCCATTTTCTTGGGAGGACAAACAGCCTGAGTCTTCCATTCAAATGTCACAGCACAACCAAGAGTCTCACTGAGAAGGTATGGGCTCCCAACACCAGCATTTTCATCACATGTGAAGATAATGGTAGATTCCTTTCTTGCAGTTGCTATAAAGGGAAAGGTTAGAAAAAAAGAAACAGCGTATTTTACAAGAGGCTTTCAGGCACGTATGGAATTTAGTGCAGCTAAATCTCTGTGTTAGCTAAGACCCTTGTACATGAAGTATAGGAAGCACTTACTGCTACTACAGAATCCCCACTTTTCATCTCTCTGGTAGTTTTCAGTTGTAGCACACCACGGCTTGTTCTTCCCTTCTGTAATACATTCCTCATAGGTCTTCCCTTTGTACTTGAAGGGGAACACACAGAGTTCTCCCTTTTCAGTCACTGAGAAGGAAAGGTATAATCTCTTAACTACACACAGTAGAATAGGAGGCATATCCATATTTGGAACCTTAGTCAAAGCCTGTATTCAATACAATACTACTTCTTAAAGAAAGGTCAGTGACAGACAACAGAAATACTGAAACATTGAATTTAAACCCAATTAGAAAACTAGATGTAGCACACAGCTACAATCATCCCTACAGAAAAGTTGCACTGTCTCTTCTAGGGAGATACATGTTGATGTTGCAGATTAGTATAACACTTGTGATTTAGCAAAATGACGTGTTCCTATTGCTATATGTAAAATCTATGTTGCTTCCTCCTGTCACAACAAAAGCTCATATTTTAAGGGAAAAATATCCTGACAAGTTTTGAACATAAAGAACGGGTCTGCTCTGATCTCACCTGGAGGGCACCGATCACCTCCTGTATATTGCAAGATGACTTTTTCATCCTGGTGGCTATAGTCCATTCTCATTTCCTTTATATTTCCAAAAGATGACACACCACTTTTAGATGTCAGACACACTGCCCCATCTCTGCACTTTCCCTGGGGCAAGCCTACACTGCACACACCAACGTGGTAATTGTTGGATCCAGAAAATACCTGTGTAGAAAATCAGAAGCATCACAGCAAGTCTAGAATCAATACTCACAAAATCACAGAAGTGCTTCATAAAACAAGTCTCAGGCAGCACTTGCATAATGCAGGAGGAAAAGACAATTAATTTTGCAAGTCTGGCCTTCCTTAATATGACAAAACTGCAGATAACGCACACAGGACCACAGATAAAATCTGTTCAACAGACCTACACTCTCATTTGAGATTCTGTCACAGGTGAAGATTTCTCATTCCTTTACCCATCACTGTGTCCATTAAATTCACTGTCAAAAACACTAAGATGTTATACCCTCTAACATTATTTCCTCAGTCAGAAGCCAAATAAGTATTGATACTGAGCACAGCACATTTCAGCCTTTTCTCACACCCCAGAATGCTTAAAAGAAACCCTTCCTGCAGTTTTAAAATGTTGATAGCAATAGGCAATTATAAATAAATAAGTAAATAAATAAACAAATAAATGTCACACCACTAGATGGCATTACCTCAAATGATCTTCCAGAAAGGCTGGTCAGGTTAAAGGTATAGTGTAGCTGTTCATCAATCACAGAGCAGCCTAAAGTTTTCACTTTATCAGGACACACAACTGGAGTTTCCCACTCAAACACAAAAGTGCAGTCAACTTTCCTTATCATCTTTGGCTTACCCTGTGACCAAAGAACACAGGAAGACACGTTTAATTTTTGGAGAGTTTGTAGTTGTCTCTGCATTTCCCCCCTTCCCCAATAGTTAACCTCAGTTACTACCATGGCTAGACTTCATTGATTGTAAGACAAACACCATATTATAATCAGCACCAAAAAAACTTAAAAGGGAAGTGCATTCTACCTAGCTCCAGAAAACAATCAAGGTACACAAGCTTTCTTCTTCATTAGGGTTGAGATTTTGATGTTCAGCTCAGTTGCAAGCAGCAAAAGTGTGAGAGCTGTGCTTCTTTATGGCAGAGAGCATTAAGAAATTTCACTGAGTTAGGGTTTAGAGAGAATACTGTTTACTTTATCATGTTTTAAACCAAAGTATGGTCTGTGTAATATTCAGAGCTGCGTCAAGTTTCAGCTCATGCCCTACATTGATGGAAAATGGTTTCATGATCTTCAGCAAACTCTAGTTTGAAAAACATATCTAAGTGCTTCTCTACAGTTTGTTGAAGTATTAAAAAAATTCAAGAAGTATTAGATTCACATCACCATGCAAACTCAATTTAGTGTTCAGGTGTTGACACAAAATAAAAACATAAGTAACTAAATGCAAATTTTTAAAGTTGTGTGTGATATGGAAAAATGTTGCAGCATAGGGAGAACACTTCACAGTAATACCTGTACAGTTACACTGGTTCTTGTGTTAGCTTGAGGTACAAGTACAAACTTTAGGATCTAAACAAGGTGCAGTACAGCATTAAGTTTAATGTCAGCAATAAGTTATCATTACATTACTTCTGTGGAATCTGATCCTTGAAATCATCAGAACCTGTTACTCTCAAGCTTAACGTTCATGCAGTCAATAAAATTTTGGCCAGTTAAGAATACAAATATGATACGACTTCTTGAAACAAGTCCATCCATATACTCTAGAAACAAATCCCTGACTTAGTTTTAAACAAAGCTAACACTAGTTACTACCCACTTTCCATTACACTCCAATATCAGCGTAAGTTTAATAGATATCTTACCAGACTAGTTTCTTGGCTGCAGTGAAATACAATAACAGAAGTATAGTTCAATTTGTTGTTTATGCGACAAGGAGTAGTGCTGTTGTAAGTGATGTAAACTTCATTTGCTGCCTTATTGAACTGGGGAGGTTCAGTAACACGACCAATATCCTACACAAGCAAAAATATGCATTAATAGAAGTACAAGACACACCTAGATTCCAGATCAGCCCAGAGATTCAGATCAGTTCAGATTCATCTGTTTGGTTTACATGGGAGCACAACTATTGCACTTTCAAAAACTGCATTCTATACTCAAAGAACAGCCATTACATTTCAATCCTAACAAAACGCAAGTTGAGCAACTCAAAACAGTTTTTGACTAAACTTGACAAAAGCCAGGGAGGTTGTGCATCTTAGAGGTAGATTCTTCTTTACATCCATGTGCCAGATTACCATCTTACACATCACTTAAAAATAGCATTAACAATCGAGTAAGGTCCCTAGATTAATATGGAAATTCATGGAAAACAAACTCAGCTTTTCATGTCTATCTTCTAGAGCTTGAAAACAAGTCCTCAAAAGCAAAAGCCTAGATCTGTCAAGGTAATAACACAGACAAGTTAATCAATCCTCTGTAACAGGCTTGCTATTTATGTAGCTGTCAAGTTCTTACATGAAAGACCTAAGTGCATTTTGGAGCATGCTAGTATCTAGACTGCTTCCAATTGAAACAGGCTATCACAAGATCAGTTAAGCCACAGAATGGCTACGACATTCTGCTTCCCAGTGTCTGCATTTGGCACACAGCATTTTGGCACACAGAAATTTTTTTTCACTATATGAAAAAAATTCTCTGTAGCAATTTTTTATATTTATCACTGTATTGAATCTTTTGACATCCAAAAAAATCACTGGGGTTCAGAATAGGAAAATAACTTCTTCATAGGGAAAAGCAATAAAAGGGAACTTTTCAGAGGAGATTTTAATTCTGCATTCCATTTCTTTAATCCATTATCAAGTGTCTGTTTCAAATAGGGTCTCTAGGAAGGGATATTATATTAAACTATTAGGGAAATGCACATTTCAGTGATTCCTGGCATAGTACTTACTATTGGTGATTCAGTAACAGGAACCATGCAAACAGCTGCTCCAGGTGGGCAACTGACATCTTTGATAGGATTGAGAGGCTCACAAATGTTGATGTAGAAGTCTGGAGAAACATCTGTAGTATCTTCATGCACAAATGCCTCATAATACCCAGTGCGATGGATCAGAGGAGACAAGTCAATAACGGAACTGCCATTCATTACTGAGCACTTCACCTACAAGAATGTACATTTATTGCTCTTACTCTTTTGTTACTTGCTTTGATTAATTGACAAACATCTTATCCTTCTTGGGGCCAGAAGCACAGCTACATTCAGAAGTTTCAAATATAAGTAAGCAACATTTGTTATAATTTTTGCTTGTCTATAGATACTAAACACCAACAAGCAGCATACGAAAAACCTGAATAATTTAAACATTCTTATGGAATGAGGTCCCTATCAGAACAATACCAAGACAAAGCTCTGGCACACATACTCCAGCATACGTAGTCACTATAACTTTTTAAGATCAGGCCCCATCCCTTCCTCTTCTCATCTCTCCACATCATTGGACCACCTCCAACAAACAAGCTTGGTTATAACAACGTTATAACAATGTAAAGTTAGTGTATTGCAAGCTGATGGCTTGAGTACCACATTTCCTCAGAACCAGTTTCATACACTCTTAACATGCATAAACCTACTGACAGTCTATGTGGAATTTGCGAAATCTATTCTCGTTTAGATATTGGATAAGGAGCAACTAACAAAACTACCATTTAATTTCAGGACAAATAATCGTTGTTGCTACCTAGATATCATCACACTGAAATAGCTTGGGTCACTGTGAAAAAAGTGATCAGAACTGCACTAAGGATCACCAAATGGAACTAACAGGCTAGAAAACACAGTGGGGTTGGGTACTGTTGATGTGTATTGCAGCATGGTACATATTACTGAAGAGCACACCAGAACTGTGTGTAACTGAAGGAGAAGATGTGACAGCTCCTGTTGGGGAAAGAAAAACTGGAAGATGTTTTTCTAAATGGAAGCATGAGCTACTGTAGTATTGAAACAATGATGAGGAGGAAAAACAACTTATTGCAGGGAATGATGGTCACACTAGAGGTAATCAAAGCAGCAAAAAGAATGATTAGGCAGATTCACAAAAGAAAATGTTCAGGTATTAAGAAAGGATCTAAATTCATCCAATAGTTCCCTTAGCCTTCTATTCCTTGGGCTGCATTTTACTCCATGCACCCACCACTACTGGTCATTTTTAACTAGCTAAAATTAACTAAAGACTACCTCAAAGCATTGTCCGGAGCACCAGTTCAACTAAATTGACCAAATGATGTTATTACAGCATGTGTTGTACATCAGAAGCAGGTTCTAAATTCATGCTATCGAGGTTTATCAGGTTTTGCACTGAGCAAACTGATCATGCACTGGCCTCTAGTCACCTGCCTAGAAACAAAGGCTATCCCCACACACAGAGATGCTATCCATCCTCAAGTTAACATCAGCTCTGCTGGTGTGCTGCACTGGAGTATCTTAACCATCACTTCCCAACATGACACTCTATGGCTTCCATTTCAACTGTACAGAAAAGCAGCTAAGTAGGTTCCACAAAGAGGTTACTCTCAAGTGTTAGAAGTTTTAACTTGGCTCAACACACAAACCAGGAGTTTGTCAAGTATTGCTCACCCCTGTTGAAAATGTCAGTATGGAAAGCATTCAAGAACTCTCATATGAATTTGGGTTCTGTACTACAGGAAGAAACCTTCCCCACAAAGAATTTAAAACATACTGCTATTATATCTAACCCCCCTCAAGAATTTTAAGTCCCCCAAGTGTTTTCCGCAGAAGTAATTCTTACCTCTTCTTCACAAGCCAAGGAAGTATGCCAAGAGAAGTAACTAGTGCATGTCTGCTCGTCAAAAGACACAAGAACAGGCCGGCTCTCATCTCCAGCTTCAGACTTGCACACAAAGCTAAAATAGCTTTTATGCTTCAGTGCAGGGTCTGCAGGGCAAGGATCTCCATCTTCATAGACAAGCTTTAACACTTGATCTTCATAACTTAAAGTTTTACTCTGTTTTCCAGCATTAACTGGTTTTCGGCCACCTGTGATGCAGACAGCTAAAGTAAAAAAAGAAAAATAAAGAAAACAGATCAAGTCTCTTGCAACCGCCCTGAAAAATTGCACCATACAACATAAACAGCAGGAAACTTAAGATTTTAACATCACTTTAATTTTCCTAAGAAAGATAAGCTTTGCCTCACCATCCAGAGTTGCCATTAAACTGAGCTGAACTGCACTGATACAAAGACCAAATATTGCCTCTAATACTTCTTCAACCAGCTGAACATACTGCATCTATACATGCTTAAGCAACCACAGAGCAGTGTTTGGTCATCACTTCTCTGAAAACCAAGCGATTAACACAAAATGTCACACAGATTATATATAATTTTATTAAGATGCCTCTTAAAAACTGAATCAATCCAGTATTTTCTTCTAACTACACAAAAATAATTTTCACAACAAGCAATATTCCTATTTTAGCATCTAAGATGCTTAAGTACTATTTCATAATCAATTTGACAGAAGAGCTAGTAATTCAACCTGTAATCAAGCAGCTTAAAAAACAGTTAATTAAGCAGAAAGTTGACTCCTACTGATGTTTCAGAAGCATCCAGAACAGAACAGAAAGCTAGAAAGAGGATTGGCAAAGGGCAGACACAAAGCCCAGTGAGAATGCATTACAGCAATGCATCACCACAGAGTTCACTCTAGCTGGAAGCCTGTAATGTCCCCATTTTCAGAGCATTAAAGACGTGCAGTAGAAGCACCTACATTCCTGCCCTCATATCCAAAAAAATACCTATTCATTAGGAACTAAAGGGACTGGGACTCGAAGAGAGCCCATGCAAATAGTGTTTGGTAGAAATATATGGCCTCATTTCCTAAAACAGTTTTAGGTTCTTTTCCTAGTCAATACAGCCACACAGCTGTTCCCTTCACTCCTTCTGCATTTGCAGTAAAACATCACATTTTACTGTAAACTTGAGCATAAGCATTTCTTTTGGTTACCCTATGGTCAGTGACTACAGTATCAGAGAGGATAAGATGCTTACCAGCTCCATTAGCACACGAACTTTTAGCTTCAGCACAAACATTCAACTCAATTATTCTGTTGTGTGAATCACTGATGGTATAGCCAGACTCTCGCTTTAATGGTGTCAAATCAAAGAGGTGGCCTATAGAGAGATCGGGGAACAATTTAGAGACATCAGGGAACGATTAAATCTCTTTTTCAGATTCAAAATCAAGACATTTCTTTGTATTATAAGCTTTCAGGAACTTAATTTAGTAGGAAGGTTAACCAGACCCTTTTTGCCTGCTAGCTTAGAAAGGCAAACAGTTACTTATTCATGTTAACAGAGGAAAAACTGGTTTTGAACTATAGACTGTTTATGTTCCAAGGGACATTGCAGTACAAGATATTTCTACTGTCAGTAAGCTTGTTAGTCACTATCCAGAGGATGTGTCACACTGCCCTTTTCTAACAAAGTCCCTCAAGAACACAAACACTCTAGTGCTGCTTCCAGCAGCCTCTTCCACATACAAAATCCTGAGGCCTTCTCCTTACCTGTTGCAGGATTGGTTACCCGACAGTCATTTTGCACATTGCTTTTAAGAGGACATGCAGCAGCAGTGAACCATAAGAAGGTATATTCACAGTCTTCAATGGCAGTTATAAGTTCTGGTTTTGATTCCTAAACACACAACAGAGGAGAGAGTGACATCTCTATAGAGTGACAGGGTAAGATTCCATGCCGAAAGCTTTCTCCCTGCAGCCTGTAGCTGAGCTCAATTCAAACACACCAGTCCTAGAAACTAACACATCATCATGGTCCAGTGAATTAATCCAAAGACAGAGTATTTTACTGTGATTATTTCAAATACATGACAGTACAGAATCACTACCAGGAGAAATAAAATCAATGGGAGGAGAGCTAAAAGTAGCCTAGGCCAACAGAAAATCCAAAAGGCAATTCAAATCTCATCAAATGGAAGATTACTTAATGGCAAGGCATGCAGATGTACAAGAGTTAAGAACTACATAGCCAATAGCATTATTGATCTTCACGATGTAAGCAGACGATCTGAAGCTATTACAGACGACAAAAATTGTGCTAACAGACTGTACAAAATGATCTCTTAAAAACTGCTCAGCATCTAAAATTCAAGTACTTGTAAGTCCATCTGCTTGCATGAACACATAAAATCCCAGCAGAAGGAACCCACTCACAACTTTGCTTTCATCACACTTGAGGCGCAATATGGTTGTTTTCTTCCGAGTTTTATCTGGACACTGATCTCCATTAATGTATTTCAGGATAGAAGTGACATTTTCCCAACGAGGACCATCAGCCACTTCCCCAAGACTGGTACACTTTGTACCCTCAACGAGGGAGGCAGCAGCATCAGAAGGGCAGGAACCTATACAAATAAACAAAAACTGCATTACCACTCCAAATGTTAGTAAGGTGTATTTGCCTGGAATAAAACTCCACTACTCTACTTTCAGGTATCTCACGGCTGATCTATCTCCAAGCCATTGTTCAAACCATACTCATTGAGATGTATTTTCCCCAAAAATCACAACTAGCAGCAATTGTCTCACTTCACTTAAGGTCATACAAAAAGTAGTGGCAGCTACCACAGTGGAAGTGGACTACTACAGAGTGGAAGGCTACAGTCTGGCCTTGCATTGCACAAAACAGAGCCAGTCAGAAGATGCCATAGAGAAATTCTGAACTGATTATTTTAATCTTTAAGAGCTACAGCATACTTTGGATAAGGACAGAAGAGCCAGAGTCCCAAAGTTACCAAGAGAAGGTAAGAGCTGCTAGTGAATCTCACCCACTAAGCAGAGGGAAATCAGGCCCACAATCTACCTTTTCCTCTGGTGCTGAAATCACACCACTGTCTCCACATACTCTGCTTTGTGATTTTGCTCACTCAGAATAGCCACCAGCAGTATTGTCCTGACACTTGCTTTCCCTAGCTATAGGAAGAATGTATTTTTGTTTTGCACTTACGTGTAGCACTATATGGTACTAAGGGCTTGCAGACATTAATATAGTATTTCTGGGTAGTAGCAGATATAGCAATTGCCTCCCAGTTCTCTCTATGTCGCGTCAGGGATGAAAAGTCATAGAAGTTTCCTTCATCATCCCTGTACAAAAGATTATAGGCATGTAAAATAATTAAGTATTTTAAAGTTGCAATTCTTAACTTACAGTAATCTTAACCTCGTAACTCTAAGCAGAGCATTACGCTGGAAAAGAAGTCTGCATCACACTCAGTGCTCCCCAGAAACTTCAAATTCAGTAGAGATATATCACTGCACCAGCTATCCCCACAGAAACTGTCCATGTGCAAACAGCTCTCAGCCAATTCAAGAGTAATTCCAATTTTTAATTCAAGCATGTTGGCTTTCAGTGCATGGCATGCACACACACAGTGACAGTGCACTATTTTACCTTAAGGTACTGACCTATAATGAGGCCAGATGTTCAAACTCTGGGCCAATTATTAGCCACATTTGACCCCACTTACCCAATCTTAATGAGCTAATACTTGGTTGTGACAGATATAAATGACATTTTTCCTGAAGCATTGTTTGGTGGAAATTTCAAACAGACAATTGTAGTCTGGTTTAAATTAGTTATTGTTAAATAATAACTAGACACTTGCAACAACCTAACATACTCAGCATTCAACCATCAATAAATACCTACCAAACAGTTCCCTTTTATTATTTCCCAGAAGAATGTCAAAGTATTTTTTTTCAATGAAATTATTTTTCAGAAGCACAGGTTGCAAACATTATTTAAAATATTATGCATTGGCATTGAATGCTATATTAGCTGGTCAAAACACAATAGCTAAAGGAGCAGTGTTGCATTGAATTGCAAAAAGGCTGTATTTGTCTCTCTCAACGTACAGCTCCATTTTAATTTTGTGGAAACAACTTACTTGTAGGAGCACTCAGTAGATTTAAGAGGTGGGCAAGCATGCTGAGTATGCCATTCAAACATGTAGGTGCAGTCTGGAGTTTCCTTCAAAAAGACAGGCTGAAAGAATACAATACAATAGTAATTTGCTTTCTCAGTTAGACACATTGAAACTGAAATGTCTCAGTTGTGCTTCAGGAAGATCCAGGAACATACATATTATCTTAGAGCCACACTATGCCTCTGACCAGCTAAAAAGCATGGCTTCTCACAAACCTGAGTTTATCCACATGCACACTTCTGACAAAAGGGCATCCATTAGGAATTGTTGCCTCCTCCACGAAATAAGAAGAGCAAAAGTAATTCTAGACACCATTTTTTAAGAACAGGAAGGGAAGCACAAATACAGACAGATACTAAAAGCAAGTAACCAGATTATTTTAGTCTGGCCACGTAATACCTGCTTTCCTGCACATTAAACCTTCTACCTTTTATTTCTTACAAAGAAACAGCTGTTATTTATGGAAGAACATCCCTTCCCAACTTCTCCAAGAGCTTTGGTAATGATAGACGTTCCTTAACGGAACAACATGCCCTTATCTTCCTGGGCAATGATAAAGGTACCATCCATAAATAGGAAATTCAAATCATTCTTCATTTTTTTGTCCCCTCACAGGACCTTTGAAGCACCTGTCTAATATGTAAATGATTAGGCATGCTCATATTCTTCACCCTACCCTTCCATACTTTAAAAAAGAGGGCAACTCTGGAAGACAAGTATGTACAGGAAGCATGTTTTGAAACTAACCTCAGATGTAGTCTTGTCACAATAGAATAATATGGCAGTTGATCGTTCATATATTTTATGGCATTTTTCTCCACTGGTGTAATTAATCATTATTAAACCATTTTTGAAAGTCAGTTTGTCTGTACGTAAGCCTAGAAGCAAAGAGTTGAGAAAAGTCAACAGCTACAGTAAACACACAACTGCAGTCATGCCTCTGGCAACAGGGTCACATAAACAGCAATAACATGCACAATTAAAGAATTGATAGACAGACCTCAATCTTCCTATAAAACTTGCAATCTAGTTATTGAATGACTACTACTCCAGTACAGTAAGGTTGAGCTCATTCATAATTGAGCGTCAAGGTAACTACATGTATGACATTTTCTCTGCACACTGAGCAGAAGTGGTGAGGTGCTTTATTTCATTAGATGTATAAGATTAGCAGGAACCCTTCTTCTATTACACCCTGGCTAATCTTCCCGTTCCCTAGGTTATTTTTGATAAGTGCCATACCTGCTACTTTTCTGAAAGTACTGTCCATCTTCTTTACTTGACAGGATGCAACACCGTGACCCTCTGCAACATTGTGACCCTCTCCGCTGCAAGGTTCCTTTATTTCTCCACAAACTCTGAAGTAGTAGTCATACTCATCTGTACTCACTTTTATGTCTTCATTGGAAAGTGGCTTCAGGTCAAAAACGTGACCATACCTTGGATCTTTCACCTGGCAATCCTTTCCTTTAAAGAGATGTTAAGAATTTAAAATACAACTTAAATCTACTAGCCTTGCCAAATACACTTGGGACAATTAATGCTTACTGGACAAATAAGGCCACAAAAATGAGTAGCTACTTTAGGGCAGTGACACTGAAGAACCATCTTAGTTCAGCTAAGCAACTCATTTTGTGAAGTCACCAATATCTAGAACTATGTGATTATATATAAATGGCACATTTCTTTTATAACTGCCACTAAAGCAAGATACAAAAGTCACACTGTAGTTCAAAAACCACCTCAGAGTGGTCTCAAGTGCTTCCTTCAGCTGTGCTGAAGGTTAAGTACAGAATTAGAGACACTAAGTCCAGAACTTGCTTAATTATCTGGAAAGAACAGCAAGATCACAAGATCAAAGAAAAAGGTGTCCTAGATGTCAGTCTTGTATCCTCTTTTAACAGCTCTGAAGTTTGCTGAGTTAAGAAAATAATCGGTCATAGGAAATATTTACTCCAGCTTACGAATCTACAAAGAGGTATATAAAAGAAGGTTTAGGAAAATTCTTGTTTCATGAGTCTCATTAGCTGATATATGTCAGTGGCTTTGCTGTTGATCAAGTCCTCAGTTTTAAAGCGACCCTATGCTAAATATCCTGAAGCTTTAAAAAAAAACATCAGATTGTACCACATGAACATGCTCTCCTCAATCATACAAGTTGGTACCAAGCTAAAGACATCAGTTTTCCTCCCTTTAAAACCACAGTTCAGTCACCAGTGTCCTGCACAGTAATTATGTGCTACAGAGCAGTAGTTTGTGAATGTTCCTCATGCCACATAAGATCATTGGCAGTTTCAATAATGTCTAGGACTGTTGTGATAGATCCTTTACAGGAAGTCCAGGTGTTTTATAGGGAATTATCTACAAGCTGCAAAACAAAGCCTGCAAAGGCAGAGAAGATGCCTACACACTCAACCTTCTATCTAAGAGACAATCAAGTAAAAGAACTAGAACTTGTGATTCCTTGTTGCACATCCTGGAGTCAAATGCAAACTGAGACTCCCCCACTGGTCTCTCCCCCATTGTTTAACAAGGGCCAAGTTTAAAGCCTTGCTTCCAGTCTTTAGTAAGGGATAAGGGAATGACTTGCCAGGCATAGAATCAACTCTGTTCTTATGTAACCTGATACTTTAATATTTACTAGCAAGTCTGTCTGTGATTTAACAAGCTAGTACAATGCTTTCTTAAAACAGCATTATTATTCTATCTTCTTTCTCTAGATAGGCAAGTACATTTGCCTGTCATCCTAACCTGTACTTTTAACGTTAGATAGGATTTGTAGTTAGTTTAAAGCTCAGAACAGAAATCCCTCCACAAGCCAACACTTTTTACAGAAAGATTCACAGGGCAAGAAACCAACACAGCTTCATAAGTATTTACTACTTGTACAGTTTGATTGATACTTTAAAGCTCAAATAACTACACTTACCTTCTGCTTTGTGAACAGGACATGCTGCCAAGGTCCTCCAAACAAAGACAAACTCACAGTCATTCTCTTGCTCCAACACTGGGGATCCCTGCAGAAAAGAGCCATATGAAGGAGGCTTAGTAATAACTACACTGCAAGTCTCAAAACATACATGTATGGCTATTTTTTTTTGCTGCAGTTGCACAGTCTAAGATCTCCACTATCAAATTTCAGTGCTCATCTTCAGCAAAGAGCTACTTTTGGTGGCTCACAGGATTCCAATAGTTCATTGTTATGTTCTACAGGTTCAGTAAAGCAGACAGAGCTTTATTAAGAAGAGACAAGGCAAAACCCAGTATGTAAGTTTTACTTTTTAGAACCAGTCTCTCCATTTTAAGAGGAGTAAACATGGTCTATTCTGTTTCAAGCACTAAAATCCTCATTAATGGCAAGCAGAACAGAAAATTACCGTTGTTTGATCACACTGGAAGATTATACGTGTAGAATAACGCTGATTATCTTTGCATGTGTCACCATTCAAGTAGATAATGCTTAGCGACCCATCAGTAGCAGCCTGGGGGTTTATCTGAATGACTCCAAGGTTCTTGCTTTTATCAGTGTATTTCACACAAGATCCTATGGCACCACCTACAGGAAAAGAACTGGGTTTTAGTTCAAAGCTTTGACAACTAGAGTTAAATTTAGTGTAAAATAATGTAACAGGGTAGCTTTAAGAGAGCTCTGAAGTAAACTGTCTCAAACTCCTGAAGCAGAACACAACACACACAACACACACATATTCATAAATACAGACAGAGACATTGTGTACCTAAAGCCTTTGAGGAATAGAACAAGATACTGCCCTGCATACACTGAAATCTTTCAAACCGCACTAATTTATCTGGTTTCACGGACTCGTAAAAGACTACAGCAGCGTTAAATATACTAAACTGGCTAGAAATGCAGTAAGACATGGCATAAGCTTCTCATTCTGGCCTCATTCAGTTAGGAGGTTTCAACAACATTTGACTTTCTGTAGTAGTTTCAGCTGGGTAGAGTTAGTTTTCTTCATAGTGGTGAGTATGGGGCTGTGTTTTGGATTTGTGCTGAACACAGGGATGGTAATACAAAGATGTTTTTGTTATTGCTGAGCAGGGCTTACACAGAGCCAAGGCCTTTTCTGCTTTCATACTGCCACTCAACAAGGGAAGTTGGGGATGCACAGGAGTCTGGGAGGAGACAGAGTGGGGACAGGTGACCCAAACTGACCAAAGGAATATTCCGGAACAAATGACATCGTGCTCGGTATATAGAGTGGGGGGAAGGAGGAGGAATGGGGAATATTTGGAATGATGGCATTTTTCTTCCCCAGTCACTGTTACACGTGATGCAGCCCTGCCCTCCTGGAGATGGCTGAACACCTGCCTGCCCATGGGAAACAGGGAATTAGTGCCTTGTTTTGCTTTGCTTGTGTGCACAGCTTATGCTTTGCCCATTAAACTGTCTTTACCTGAAACTGCAAGTTCTCACCTTCACCCTTCTGATTTTCTCCCCGATCCTGGGAGAAGGGGAGAAGTGGGGAAGTGAGCAAGCAGCTCACCAGCTTGATTGATGGCTGGGGTTAAACTATGACACTTTCCTATTTTCTTTAAAAAATAGTAATAAAATCACAGATCCCAGAAAATACTGCCCTCAACGCAATTTTCCCCAATGCATTTGCATACATCTCAATGCAAGAGTCCTGATAAGCATTAAGACTGTTCTCAGTTTGCAAAAGTCTGTTTATTAATACTCCCAACATATGTCACCCAGGTCTACGCTATTTCTGTGATTAAATGGACAGGAGTCAATAAATCCAAC
This sequence comes from Pachycephala philippinensis, assembly GCA_013397055.1. Lineage (NCBI taxonomy): Eukaryota > Metazoa > Chordata > Aves > Passeriformes > Pachycephala > Pachycephala philippinensis. The sequence goes on from VWZT01015009.1 coordinate 287,940, forward strand.
TAAAATACCCAGGGACATTATTCTGACTATACGGCCTTGCATCAGAAGCCACAAGTTAAGAAGTGCTTGTCACTTGGCTTACCAGGACATCCAGTCACGTAGGGCAAGGGCTTGCAGACATTCAAGAAAAATGTTCGCTTTTTTGCTTCCTTTGAAGTGTCTATAGCAACCCATGGCTCACCCTCTTTGCTCAAGTCACTTAAGTCATACTCATTGCCAGCAGCATCTGGAAGAAATGCAGTAAGCTGAGAGAACTTAATACTTACAGCAGAACTGGGTTTGAAATGATACCAGTTTCACTGACGAATACACAATTCAAAATAATTTTCAGAATCACATTAGATATGTATTAAGAGAACGTACTGTTGCCACAAAAACATGACTATGCCAAATGCAGAACAGTTCCCTTGACAGATACTTCCAAATGTAACTTCTCCACAATTCACAAGTGCATTTTTACAGATGTCAATACTAAATTAACTCATTTGCTTCAGAGTTGGGCTGAAGCAGCATCAATCACGATAAGGATTAAATGTTTTCAAAGTAAATATCAGCTTTCTTGTGTATACCATGATGTTCTAAATCAGCTTCTTTCCCTGTTTTTATAAGTTAAGCCTGCTTCAAACAACTTGCCTCCTCTCCCACCCTACAACCTCTATGAAGATTTTAAGTCTTACAAATGTCTTCATAATAGGTATTCCTAAAGTCCTCCACTGAGCAGAAGTTTGCTGTTCAGTTAATCCTTCCAACATGGGACAGAGCCCACTCAAATTCCAGATACTTACCTGTAACCTGACAATCTACAGGAGCAGGAGCACAAGCCAGAGCTGTGTGAAACTCAAAAAAAGTATCATGGACATCCAGCACTGTGTTTATGTCCTCATGCACAAACTTAAGCTCTCCAGGATATGAATCATTACAAATGAAAGTCACTCTGAACATGTCTGATGTTCCTGTAAAACAAACATTTATCTGCTGATGGTTGTGTTTGGAACATTTGAATTTAAGTTCGAGCTAATACTTGACTTCAGAATTTTCTAACAGTTTCTTATTACTAACTGCTTCAAGGATAACACTACCTTACTGCTTATGGGTTTTAGCTGTAAACACGCAAACCCCTTCTTTAGAGAGCTATGAAAAATTTCCTAGGAGCCACAATTACCTCTACAAATAAGAGACCAAAATGCCTTGACACATTTCAGGAACATAATTACCTTCACTGACCTGTGTTCCCTGTGTTCTTTGACATACATAAAGAAACAGAAAAGCTTTAAAATATCACCAGTGGTAACAGCTGCTTTTAAATTACATCACACAAAGTTTTCGGTTTTGGGGGTTCTGTTTGCAAGAAGTTCAGTGTAATGACTGCAGAACAAATAATACTGATCCTATCAAAGCAGTATATTTTAAGCTCTGTTTAGTCCTCAAGAAGTGACAGAATTATGTCAGAGAGGAGTATTTGTCATCAAAATGCTTAGTAATGTTATAAAAATTGTAGAACCTCTCAAAGCAAAATACATAAGAGCTCAATCACTGTTACATATTATGTACAAAAATGTCACAACTGAGAAAGTAAGAGATACCACCCCAGCAATTTGTACAGAGGACAAGCACGCAGAAGCATCTGAGGGTCCTGAATCCCAAACCCAGTTTTCCCAAAGTCTTTTGTTGTTAAAATATCATATTCCTTTCTATGAAGCTCAGTTTCAGTATAATTGGAGAGCATGTAATATCAAAAAACTAGATACACATTTTCATTCATTTTATCTGCAAAAGAGACTTAAATTCATGAAGTACGTGTACATGAAGTATTAGAGCACTAATTCAAAAAATTCCATACAGGAGAGTATAAGCTTACTGAAAACTGACCTTCAGATATGAAACAACTTTAGAGAGCATTATCCATGAAACTAATGATAAAAGCTATTACTTCACTTAGAAAAAGAGCCAGAGTTCATTTCATTTGTTTTCCCAATTTGACTATCCATTTCTCCATGCAAGGACCAGTATTTTTAATCTGCTAAGGAAAAAACCCTATACTGTACAGAATCACTTTCCTAGAGTTTTGAAACACACATGTATTACTGAAAACTGAGCCTTTACCATTCTGCATAACTTTATTTCTTCCTGAAATTTCCATATGAGCCAGCTTGTTTAAGTAATTAATACCAAGCCAAATAGACTTCAGTACATGAAGAAAAGAAGGAATGAAGACAACTCACACTAAGTTTTTACAATACAAGCATCCATTTCCATTGTGTATTTCCTGAACTCACCTGATTCCACACGAAGAGGACCTCTGTAGGTAAGAGTTAGAAACCCTTCACTGGATAGAGAGAGGGTTTTGTCCAATCCCACCTGCCTCACAGGTGTCAGATTTTCTCTTTCGCACCCAGCAGCTGTTTGGCCATCGATTTTACCGCAATGCGGCAATTGTCCACAAATGTTTAGCTAGAAGTTTTGAAAACATGTAGATGTACATAGTATTAACTGCATCAGAAAAACAAGGTCCACATTGCCATTTCTACATCAGTCAAACTCCCTTGTTGAGAACTATTTCAAACAACATGGTTGTCTTGCAGTCTAGAAATGACAGACATTTCAAGTATACTACAGTAACAGTAGCCTCAATCTTCAGATTACACTCCAGATTACAGGGTGCACAAATTCTCCCCACTAGAAGTACAGGATGTGGTTCAGCAAGTTTATTTTTGGCCTAAGATACTACTACAGTATTATCTGTGACAGCCTAGGACTACTGACACATGCAGATTACATTAAAAACACTGATATGGACAGATAAGTCCCTTTCTAGGCTTTTCCTGTCAATTTCTTCAGAATCAGCAGATAAACTGGTAGTATACAACAGAGTCCATAAGGGGAAAATCATCTCAAAAGGCAGCCTCAAAAGTGTGGCAACCTTATGTTCGCCAAGAACCAGAAGTTTAATGCTTTTAAGACCATCTAAGATGAATGAAGATATCTTTCATTCCTTCTCTCAATCACAGTGCTTTCCTGCTAACTCGTATTTCCTAAGAGGACTGAGTGAAAGCTCCACTAGGTCACTAAGCAAGACCAAAAAATGCAAAAACAGCACTCATACACAACAGACTGTACAGTCAAAATCCTTACCAAGAAATTCTTCCCATTCCCAGTAGCTGTATAGCCTTCCTCAGAAGCTAAGGGCTGCAGGTTGAACAGAAAGCCAGTGTTTGGATCTCGCACAGAGCAGGACTGGAAAAAAAAAAAAATTACAACAGAATTATATTCTCCTTCTGCATTTCTTCTGTTTAGGTTTTGCCTCTAGCTTGTTTCAAGAGCCTAAGTAGTGATTTAGACATATTCCTAGCCTGCATACCAGAACAGCAGAATACAGCTCTGGCAGTAGCTTCATTCAATTCTTTTGTACATTTATTCAATTATTTTGTCCACTGACATCAGCCACACCAACGTACCAAAGTGGATTTTAAAAGATGGCATCTATCATACTAGCTAAGAGCAAGGAAATTTTAACTGACGGCTGTCTTCACACTAATGTGTTTATGTTGAGACCTGTAAAGTAGAAGCAACTGAGTAGATTTCACAGAATATTCTGCATTGGAAGGGACCCACAAGGATCACTGAGTCCAACCCTCTTTTATGTATGGCTCATATGGGGATTGAACAGGGATCAAACCCTCAACCTTGGTGTTATTAGCACCATGCTCCAACCAATTGAGCTAATCTGAAGGTTTAGTATGACAAAAGAGAAGTCTCATCTGATGATCTGCAGAAAACAAGGTCCATACATATCCTTACAAATAAACCCAGTTTTACTAGCAACATAGCAAGGCAACTAAACACTCAATTACAAGAGCAAGTAAACCATTCTCAAGAGAAAGCACCCGAATACTTTGGTCAGAAGTCAGACATTTCAGAAACACTTCAAAAACAAAGCAGTAGGATATCACAAGACTCCATCATGACCAACTTAAGACTTCACTTCAGTTAGTTTTCTTCAAGAGCCATTTAAACACAGCAACCAAGAGTGCTAGAAAAAAAAAACCCAGTACGTTGAGACTACAAATACAATTTACATTCTCCTTTCTCACCTGAGAATCATCTTTTGTTTCCTTGATTGGGCAAGCAGCCTCAGTTTCCCATAAGAAGGTGGCCACACAATCCAGAATAGCTATAAACCGTGGGCTGCTACTCTGGAAACAGATTGCAGAGGAAGACCAGAGTAAGTATAATAGCTATCACTTTCTCATGTTTGAGATTCCACCTTATAAGAAATGGTCAGGTTCTTCTAAAAGACTTCACTACAAAGGCACACAGTTCCCACTCAACTTCCTTCTCCCCAATTTACTTTGAATGTCATCACTGAAAACTTTGTCTAGTTAAACACTTACCATGTCACCAAGCATTAGCCAAGAACTGAATCTGACATCCAAATATTCAGATTAAATTCAATATTTAATCTAGACATGTGGAACTAGATCTTGTCTCAGTCTAAGCTTTGAAGAGTTTTGGGGTATAATACATAGTAGAAAATTAATAAAACAACAACAACAACCAAAAAAACAAAAGTAAAGCAACATAGCTCTGTTAGGTAACAGGAATATTAATTATATACACTGCATGTCAGCATTTTCAGACAAAAGCAAAGCGGTTCATAACTGCTCCATGTCACATATTTTTCACATCTCTTAGGCTAAAGATCATGTGGGTGATGAGAGTAAGACCTGCAGATTCACAAAACCAGGACAAAAAGTCTACACAAGTTTAAGTCTAATAATCCCCTCAATCTAAACTTCAGTATGTGGTGTTGTATCACTGAAAACTCTACAGATTTAAGAATTCTAGAATCAACAATCTATGGAGGATGCAGAACCTAAGACTGAAGATACACTTTACAATATTCTTCCTCTTAAGAGGGTCCATTATGTTTGCAGTTTTAAGTCCTCATGTATTTTTCATGCTAATTAGACTAGTCTGAGATATTATTGTCCATCAAAGCTGTTAGTTTTTTTTGTTCTTGTTTATGATAAAATACTCAGACATGTGCTTCTCTATCATCTAAATCAGCTTTGTTTTTATATCTCTGTTTTAACACCTCAAGAAGCCTCCCTTGTCACGAATCTGCTATACACTACACGTCTTCATGTGGCTTCATGTTTATAGGATGAGAAACCTACTATGATGAAATAACAACTGGAAGATCATTTGTCCTTACAAGAGTGCCCCTGGAACAGACAAAGTGGATGGTGGTGGTATAAGTAGTTGTCTTTCCATCAGCATTGATGCACACAGAGCCATTTGCATAGGTTAGAGAAACATGTCCAGGTCTTTCAATTACTAGTTCTTTGCTGGCAACACCGAGATTACTAATAGAGGTGACTTCAGAATAAGAAGCCTAGAAATAAAGAAAAGCATGTCAGCGACATTTAAAAAAACAGATACAACCAAAAAGAAAATACCTACTACAATACTCTTGTATACAGGTTATCTTGAAAGTTTTGAAGATAACAAAGGTATAGAGATACCTCTACATTTCTCTCCCATTCTGTTTCACATATTTAACAGACAACCTCCACACAGGGTGGTGGGGGGGCAACAAAGAATCTTTAAGCAATTTTTTTCCACAGTTGAATCTAAAACAAGCCAAAATATTCAGGACAGCTTGTTCCTAAAGAAATGTGTATTCCTAGCAGTCTCTGAGACTCCAGCAATTCACACAGAAGAGATACAGTTTGTCTGCCTCTGAAACACAGGGCAAAAAGTCAGGAGTGTAAAACATGACGTTGGTACACTTGTAAAAATTAAAGCTTTGATCTTTGAAGAGGTGAACAGGAGGTCTACCATTCTTCTATGGTTATGCAACCATTATGGGTACACAGAATATTCCTTTGCACAAGGAGTCAGAATTCACATGGCTGTCTTAATCTCACTCGTGTCTGTTTCAATCTCACTCATGGCAAACCAGCTCTGAGCTGGGATGGAAAGGGTACTCACAGAAACAAGCCTATATTCCATCTGACAGACAGATGCTCGCCGGTCACATCCTGGGACAGCAATCAGGGGTCGACAGACATTTATGTAGTACTTCTTGCGCTCACTTGAATTATCCATGGCATACCAGTTTTCACCTCTCTTCTCAGATTTTGCTAATCTGAGCAGAAAGAGAAAGTTCTGCTCTAAGAACGCACATTCTTCATAGACTCTCTCTAGGTTTCTCAGTATCAAGAAACACTCTGGAATGCCTTAAGGTTCGTCTAACTTTTCCCCCTAATTTTTAAGTGCTACAATTAGAAAGAATACTCCTGGGACATAGAGCACAGTTGACAAGGTAGCAAGTTTTTATAAGCAAAGCCATCCCAAAAAGTCAATTTACATCCTAGGAGGAGAGTCAACATACTGGAGGGATTTCAACACACCTGCAGTCAGGACTGTCACAACAGGTGAAGCTTCTGGTGGTGTCTACACAGGAAACCAACTCCAGCCAGAACTATCAGCCAGAACACCAAACTAGAATAGCTAAGTTACACTGCATGTGTTACTTTCCTACCTTGACAAGTCATATTGGTCCATGGTGTTGCGATCAGTCACAACACATTCCAGCGGAATTTCTGGGCAAGCATGTTCAGTGTACCACCTGAAGTTGTAGGTATAGCTATCTTCTTTCTACAAATGAGCAGAATAGGTCAGAGAGGGTTTCCACACATATGACTTTGACTTCTTCATATGTCAAGTTTGCCATCTCCCCTTGGTTTTGGAATATACTTTCTCAGACTGATTTGTGTTCGTCTGTCCTGTTATAGATCTTGTCATTCCCTGTGTCACCAAAAATGCTCTTGCAAAAAAAATCTGCTCTCGTTCTGTTAAACTGCTGTCTGCTGTGTTACAGGACACACAGTCCTACCATTTGTTACTTCTCAGACAGTTTGGTTTTTTCCCAGCTAGAAATACAAGACAATCAAAAGCACTAATAATTACATGGGCCAGGGACTAGAGGAGAGCGAGGTAAGAATCTGGATCCAGATAAACAGCTTACTGTTCACTGGTCAAGGTAAGCTTTATGGCAGCAACAGGAGTCAAATATACCAAGAGAAGTAACTATTTCTTTTAGTCTACTTTATAGATACTGGATATTTCCACACATAACACTCTGCTTGTACTGACCTAGTATTTATTCTTGTCAGTATTTTAGGATGGAGATCCTTCCTTTCTTCATATAGAGTTTCTTACCTGATATTCAGGCTGACCTATTCCAGCATCACGGTCACACAGGAAAGTTATAAGGGTAGATCGCTGTGTTTTATTCTCATCATTGTATGCTGTACCATTTTTGTAGGTCAACTGAATCAAGCCATCATAATAAGAAAGTTTGGAACTGGGCAGTCCAAGACTCCAAGACTGATCCTTACTACAAAAGAAAAAGAGAGTTTTGAGAGTGAACAGAATGTAAAACTAATTCTGTCTCCAAGAGAAGTCTTACAAATAGTAACCACGCAAGTAAGTTTATACAAGACACCATAGTAAGACATAATAATTAAATAAGGTTGATTAGACCTCAGTGAGCTGGGATAAAAAGAATGCTGCCAAAAGGATACTTAAAACATGAACAGATGTTCTTCTTTGAAAAGGAAAGGAAGTTTTGCTTAGATATCTAGAAAACTTTAATACTCCCTTCTCTAAAAGAGTGACAATACCATCAAGTTCTCATTCTCCAAAGCAGAAGTCAAACTGCAGACACCCTCAAACTGCAGACACCCTCATATCGGGGTTAAACTGGCCTCATCTGATTACATATGGCCAGTGAAGACCTAGCACTGCACAACAGCTCTCCGCTAGGTATCAGCTTTGGTTCAGGAGCGTTTCTTCACTCTGACTTAACATTGACTCTATCAGACCTAGCTTGACCATCTTCCCCTGAAGAATGTTTTTAGGGTCTGCAGTGAACTGTCCTTGGCTGGAGGTAACTCAGATAGAGCCAGCTCATGTACAGCTGCAAGCGTTTGCACTGTACCCCATCTCTGGCAGCAGGCTGACCTGGAACCTGAAGTGCAGAGATACTACCTCAGACATAGTTTGTAGGAGGCAAAAGCAATGATGCTGTCAGAGTAGCAGGACGCACTGGGACCATGCCTGCGCAGCACGTTCAGTAATGGAGATCATATAACTGTGAAGGCTGGAAAAGAGCTCCCAGATCATCAAGTCCAATCATAAACCTAGCACCACCACCAAATCTTAACCACTAAACCACATCCTCAAGTCCATATCCACACATTTTTTGAACACTTCCAGGGATGGCAATTCCACCTTGGGCAGCCTGTTTCAATGCTTGACAACCCTTTCCATGAAGAAATTTTTCCTACTATCTAATCTGAACTTCCACTGGCATAACGTGAGGCCATATGGTGCAACACCCAAACTCTGGGCTTCACCTCTGCCTAAGGCAGCCACTGCTCATCCCACATGCAGCAAGCTCACATTCTTTAGGCCAGCTCTTGGAATACAGCTGACCCTCAATCTCTGGATTGCAGGTTGCCTTAATACAGCTTCAGCAGTTAATCTAGAGTTTACAGTCCCTACGGATAACAAAAGGCAGAGCAATGGGCACATTCCATCTCACAAGTTAGCTGTAAGCAAGATTACATGTATGTGCATTTGGCTTGAAACAGCTGGCAGTGTAATCACTGCAAATTAAATGCAAATTACCTGAATCTATTACAGGTAGCCCAGTAATTACTTTACATGCAAATTGTTCATTGTTGCACACAGACAACAACACATCACGCAACAAGAGATCCCTTGCACACAACAGAATTAGTTACTCACCTTTGTGTTGCTTGGCAAGCTGCCGATTTTGTGTGACACACGCCATCAGGCAGACTGCCACAGACGCTTATGTAAAACAAGTACTCCGCAGTATTAACTGTATAGTAACTTTTTGCCTTGGCCAGAGGTGATAAATCAAAAGAGAAACCTAATCGGGAAGGAATAAACTTTATCAGTTTGATTTTGTCCTGATATCTCTTTGATATCTGTTTTGATTCAGTCAGTCACATGGCTAGTTCACCTCCCCCTGAATAAGTCTCCTTCTGTGTAATTACTGTTCCAGAAACAAAATGGACAAACTAAAAGCATGCTTTCTTCTAAAGAGAGATTTACTTCAGTAAAATGCACAGTACACCTCTTTTCCTACATTCACTAGGGGAGTATTAAGCTGATGCTGTTCTGATCTTCCATAGGCATGTACTTAAAGCTGTGGATGCTTAGCATTAGGTTGAACTCACTTTGCTCTTGAGTATCGTAAGGACTTACTTGCTGTGGCACAAGTTCTATCCCTAATGACCTTTCAATTTGCTGAACAGAAATACATACCTGCCTGAGGATCAGAGACTTGACAGCCATCTCCTTCAGTTTTAGACAGGACACAGGCAGCAGCAGTATACCAGTCAAATGCATATGAACACTCACGCTCGGCCATCAAGATTGGAGCACTTTCTAGATCACCTGGTATCACAAGAGCAATGTGTTATGCATACAGAGAGCCAGGCTGCCAACAGGAACTAGGAATCTACACCTAAGAACACTAATTTCTCCGGAAAAGCAGAGCAAGATAACTGTTAAAGTACCTCTCCTTTGAAAATGGAACCAGAATTATTTTTCATGAAGTCTTTGCATCCTCCTCCCCAAAATAAAAGTCTAGCCCAGAAGTAAAGGTGCAGGGCTCAATCTGCTCCTGAGAACTATCACAATATTTGAAAAAATGTCTACTTTGACACACAAAACTGATGTTTTACTACAAAGCAATAGCTGTATTAGGAAATAGTGCATAATCTGATCCTAACAGCCAGAACACTTGGAAGTTTCAACTTCCTCTGGCTGAGGTAGAGGAATACAGGTTTTGTATTTCCCTGGGAGATAGTTAACTATAAGGCTATTATAACCAACATGAACAATATTAACTTCTGCAAATGTTTCTGTTTTACATAAGCTGCCAGCAGTTTAGATACAAGCCATAATTATTGGAAAATAAGGCTGAAGTATCTGATCTCAGTTCAGAACCACTCTTTTCCACCAAGACAATCTAGGGAAAGAAAGTGCTTCATATAGCTTCCAGATATTTGTGGAGTTTTAAACACTTAAACATACTTTAATGATGTTTGGAAGAATCTTATTTCAAGAGACCTACTCAAGGGTTTTTAAAGAGTACTCGCATAAAAGGTAAACAGAACTAAATACCTACAATTACATTGCCATCATTCTAGTAAACAAACCACAATGCTTCAAGCTTTTTCATATAAAGAGATAAAAGACAAAAGCACATGCTAATATTTAGCGCTCATGTCTGGGCTTGTTAGATGACCTTCAGTTTTTAACTGGATCAATGAACAAGGTGTGGATGTTCTCACCTGGTCTGCATATTAGAGTGAGGAGCGTTTGGATTTTTTCTTTAGAACCACAGCTGTCTCCATTTGAATAGATAAGTTGAATATTTTCTCCAACCTTTTTAGGAGAAGATACAAATGTTCCAAGATTCTTACTGTTGTTTTGCTTATCTGTAAAGACAGTAAATACAGAACTTCTGTTTCTCTGAGAAGTGAAGCTTCTGTTAGATACTAAGACCTTCCATTTGTCTAGTTAACGAGAAAACATTGATTTTACCTTGCCAAACCATGCTACAAAGCCTATGGCTCTTCAGTTAGGAAAAGCTACTTGCATTATTTCTTCAACCATCTTTGAGATCACAAGGGAAACATGCTCCTAACTTCTGTTTCCTCAAATAAATGAAGGCACTCAGGACAACCAATGCCATTTGCAGAGCAAGTGCCAAGCCCTCAGAGGCTTAAACAAAAACAATGAACCAAAAAAAACTCCAGAAACACCATGAACAAAAACCCCTGACTCACCCACAGAGCAAACAGCAGCACCATCTGAACAGCTGGAAGCTCCTCCTGTCTTCCACACTTTATGGCAGACATTGATGTAGTAATGTTTCCTTTCTACCTCTGAAAAGCTACTGTCCACAGCTTCCCAGTTCTGGGCTGACTCTGAAATAGAGAGAGTTGTTAAGAACAAGTCATCTGGCTAAATTGTTAAAGCATCTCCATGCCAAAACGCCTTTTATTATAGAGGACCCCACATTTGTGTGATGACCCCTCCTTCAGAGCATCCGCCAGCACACAGCTCCATTCCCCCAGCAGCTGAGATTACACCTGCATCTGTTCCGTGAAGCCATAGCTGCCAAATCCTGCCATTTTTAGATGGGTCCAAAGGTATTTCCTTCGCACAAACCACTGGGTGGAAGCTGCTGAGCAATGGTGGATTCTGACCAGCACTGGTTGCCCAGAGACGGTGGATGCCCCATCCCTGGAAGTGTTCAAGGGCAGGTTGGATGGGGCTTCGAGCAAACTAGTCTAGTGGAAGGTGTCCCTGCCCATGACAGAGGTGTTGGGCTAGATGATCTTTAATGGTCCCTTCCAACCCCAAACTGTGATTCCGTGACTTAAAACCACTTAAGATGGCAGCAACCAAGGCAATCATGGACATTGGCAACTTTCATAAGGTGCTCAGTCTGTTTGGAATGAGGGAAGCAAACACCAGCATCCTAGAAATTCACTAAGAACAGCAACAGCTGACTAATATTCAGCTAAAGAATAGCACTAGAGATGGCATCTAAACTCAGGACAAAAGTAACTGAAAGCTGGTTTTTATTGCCATACCTGAACTGCGGATAAGAGGTGACAAGTCATAGTGTTTTCTCTTGTCAGTAACTCTGCAAAGGAGATCTTTCTTCTCTTTAACACACGCATATTTTGTATCCCAAGTAAAAAAATAGGTGCAGTCAACTTCACCGGTGAATACTGGAGTTCCTTTACCTTCATTACCTTAACATGGAAAACAGATGAAAAGATATTTAGTTTCTAGTGGGGGAAGGGGAAAAAAGCAAGGAGACTTGAGAACCAGCAATGAGCAAGGAAGACAAAAAATCCTTTTGCTGCAGAGGACTTGCGTTTCTGTTTTTTTTTTTTACTGCTGGCCAAGAAAAAAAAGGCTCTTTTATACTTCCATCTTCTCAATCATCAGCGTAAATTTAGACTAGCAGTGCTACTACACAGCATATCCTGCCAGCCATCGAAATTACTGCTTACTGCAACAATATTTATTTCTTGTGTTAGCTGCGGCTCAAAGGAAGCATTCATTTGAGCATAAGGTCTACTAGCAAGCACAAAAGTCAAACCCCGAGCAGAGCTGTCACAGCTTGTTAAACTCACCTGCCGTTTCATTGCACTCGAAGTTTATGACAGTCATTCTCTGAAAGCCAGAACTACATGCATCCCCATTCGGATAAATTAAAGTGAGATCCCCATCAGAGTATCTGAGTAAGAAATCAGTTTTAGATAGAAATGTGGGGTCAAACAATCACACAGTGTTCTTCACATAACAGAAGTCACATTCTTGTTCATTTATTGTCTCACTCCATGGGAAAACAAATGCTAGATCAACATCAATACTGACATTTCTACAGCAACAACAGCTTGCATCCCCTGATTTTTCTGACCACTTTTCATTAATTTATATAGAGTTTAAAGAATGCTCTAAAGCTGCCCTAGGTATGGTGGAATATCTGTTTCCATTAGTTTATTGTGTGGCTGTTTTTGCAAGTGGACGAAGTCATACCTCCTGGAACACTGCAACAAATCTGCCACAGATGAAATGGAAGATTGTACCTACATGAATTAATCTCTGCTTTACCATCTCATGCAAACTATTGCCCCTATATGCCACTTGGGAATCAGCTTCTGATACTGCTTTACATGTAAAACATGAAAAAAAGGAGGACAACAGGCAGTACAGCACAATCTGCAATTGGGATAACTAATTCAGAGGAAGTTTTCCTGTCTAGACAATGGCCTCTGCCAACCTCACCAGCTCATCTGTTTGCTAACGCTATCCTGGCACACTGTTACAGTTTTTCTAACAAAAAAGTGAGCAAAAATGCTTGCATTTTGTATCAACTATTGATTACGAGACAAGTATGTAAGCATCAAAGCAGGAAACAAAGAGCAGTCAGACCAGTTAGCAGGGCTAAAGAGCACTTACACACCTTAGGGTTTGGTTCGCAAATCTTCCTGCCACCTTTTTCTGGTTATTGGAACGCTTTACTTGGCAAGATGAAATGTATTGTGTACCATCCTGGCAGTCACCTGCAGTGGTTTTCCCACATACATTCAAGTAATAGTAATACTCCTCTTTGTCATCTTTGGCGAAATAGGGTGAGACATATTCTGAATGAATAACAAACAAAAAAGTGTTTTAACACACATCAGGACAGACATGAAACCCCAAACATCTACAGAGGACATTTTTTCTGTCCCTAAATAAGGAAATGCAAAACTGGCTAGTAACAACCACAAACACAAAAGAAAAATACTGAGGTTACCTGAAAATTGATTCAGTGGACTTAAATCAATGGAGATATCATGTTGCTCATTAGTCAGAAGACAGTTCTTACTCTCCAGGTAATCCCTGTGACAGGCATACTCAGTCACCCACTCAATTTCATATCGGCAATTTGTTTTTGCTGTAAGTTTGGGACCTGCACTCTAATACAGAAGTGAACAGAATGTAAATTTTAAGTAGACTTACTTGAAATATAATCTTTAAAGCAACAGTACCACATTCCTTTAAGATCAGTAACAACTACTTCACCTCTAAATTACTTAAGATGTGCAAACATTGTTTCTGGCCTCTCAGAAATAGGTGTTATAAATGATGTGGCAAACTATTACAAGTCTAAGCAGAAGTAAAGTATCAGACATTAGCAGAAGGACAGGAGAAGTACTAGTACTTTTAAAAAGTACTTTTCCTTAATGTGTTGGGAAAAGCAATGATATGAGCCCAAATGGCCTAAGCTTGGACTGTGTTTGCCTCAGAGAAGTCCTCAATGCAGGGAATAGAGATCAAATGTTCTCTGAAGGCAAAGTAGACTTTTAGACACTGGTGTTTTAGCAACTTTGATTCCCTTCGTCCAAATCAAGACACAGACATTTGAGAACTCTTTAGCCAACACTTCCGTCAGATGCGTTTTCTGTAGTGAAATACTTTTGCACATTCGGGAGAAGCAGTAGTCTTGGTTTTCCTCACTTTAAAGCAAAACACTAGGAATTCAAATTGTTTCATAAATCTGCGTGTCTGCCATCCACTGGAACAACTAGCAGCTACAGAGGTATCAGGTCAGTTACAGGCACAAGTATCACCAGTAATATTTCTCATACTATAAGAGTGATAGCAAGGCAGTACAAAGTGACAGTAGACAAGAGCAGGGTTTGTTTCTGCAGCAACGAGAGCAAAGTATGGTACCTATCTAGGTCAGATGATGGACTAAACTTTAAACCAAGAATTAGCCAGACAAGAGTTCCCTCTTCACTAACCTGCAATGAAAAGCATCACTATATGAAATGGTGGACCATTAGCATTTGCCACTTTGGCCCAGTTCAAGGAGTGTAGGTTGCTGAAATTACCTAGCATCACATCGAAGTGACCGTCACACTGCATTCAAGTTAGGCTAAGACAGTGTCCTACACAAACTGAGCTGTTGCTTAACACTACAGATTTTATTTGAAGTTAAAAAGAACTCAGGAGCCTGTTTAGTAAGTGACAGACTCTTGCCATTCAATGACACTTACTAGCTACTATTTTTTCCCCGAGGAAGAACAGATTAATAAAGAAACCAAGTAACAAGCAACAGCTATAAGCATGCCCAGCCTGACTGAAGAGGAAGAGTGCTCATTAGCAAGCAAAGCTCTGTGCCAAGGTGCCAAGGATTAACTCTACACTAAGCCCATTCTATGCTTAGAGAAAAGCCTTGAACCTTTAAAGGGACAACCAAATTCACCAATACAAGAGACAACACACTCCTGGGGAAATTTTATTCAAGTTCTTGTTACTTCTTAAGTTCTAGAAGACTTTAAAGACTATATCTAAAATCTCACACTCTTCACAAGCTACAAGCCAGGAATATTTATGCTCTCTTCAGGCCTGAATAAAAATGAAAGATAATGCCCCAAAAAGTTAAAGACCAAGCAGTTAACACAGAGTAAAACACTGAAGTTACCTCTTCTCCCCTCTTTGATGGGCAAACAAAAGTGATTGTCACTGCTGGATTATGGCCTAGGCAGAAGGCTGGCCTTTCTTCATCATGCTTGTATGGTCTCTCATAACTCAATACAAGCCTAGAAATAGAAAATAACAAACCAAAAAGACAATTAAGACACCGCACTGTACAGAAGAAGGATATTCTTGAAACACTCAAACTTTGCTAGACACTCAGGCAGAATATACCAACGTAGCCCCGCTCCTGAAAGCGACTTTTTACTTTTATAAAGTGCTCATTCCTTTAATCTTAGAGTTAATTAAGAATAAAGATTAAAACAGTCCCAGCAAAACTACTTAGTACAGTATCTTCTGGTACCCTACTTAAGACTATGCTGAATCCCTTGTAACGCATATTGTAGCAAGAATTTAACTACAGTCACAGGAACACTCACAGCTTTGCTCTCAAAACTGCTGCTGGAGACCAGATGTGGTAAAAGTTCTTGTGCCTCTTGAAAGTAATATCCACTCAGGTTTTGACACATTCCTGTACTTTATCATCTCTCTATCTGTAAACTCTTCCCATTCTGCCCCCAGAATTAACAGCAAAACGAACTCATCAGGAAATTGCCGGGAGCGAGGCAACTGGGTCAGATCAGGTGTGGCAGGAGTAGGAAAATAAAACATGGTAATTATCTGACAGGGACAGACAAATAGCAAGGTGACTTGGATGAGAGAACAGGAAGATCACCACAACCTCCCAGCTATGCATTATTATTCTGTGCAGTTTAACAGGCAGAAGACAACAGCTCCCAGAGCGGTGACATTCTGGCTTCAGATTAGCCACACCTCTAGCTGGCCCTTCTGTACCTCAGGACACAGATATACAATCACCTTACTCCTTCCCAGGCCACCCTAGTCTGATATAACACATACAGTGAATATTCCTGAAGCAATGAAGAGCTCTCCAACCCTAGCAGGGATAAGCTTGCTTGCCAAGCACTTTTCTAGAGTACTACTAGTTGTATTTCAGTATGAGAACAAGCTTGTGTTTCCTCAGATGTAAGCTACTGCCTTGGTACAGAACACCTCAGTCACTTGTTTCATGCTGGGGAAAAGCCCTGCAACAAAGAACTAACAATTTCATTTGTAAACTAAAATAAAACCCTCAACTGTACCACAGATAGGTCAGAACCTCCCTATTATTAATTTATTCTGCTTGTTTTCTTCAGCTAGCATCTGAAACAAAGAGACTACTGCAGAAGTCAACAGGGGTCCTACAGACAAGGCAAGCAGGCTCAGAGGATGTGAAGCTCAGAAATATCAGCATGTTAAGTAAGTTTCCTGAACCCCATTAGATTGTTTGGGTGGGGTTTTAACATGTTTTTTGTTTATGGTTTGCTTTTGCTGGTGGTGGAGTTTTTTGTGGTGGAGTAGTTTTGGGGGGGCTTTTGGGTTGATTCATTCATTTTTATTTGTTTGGAGGGTTTTTTGTTGGTTTGGGTTTTTTTTTTACTTCAAGCTATACTTATAGCACAAAAGGCAGTAAACAGAAGCATCATCAAGAAAAGTTCCAGCTCTATCCCCACAAGGAACACCAAGTCTTGCATTGCTTATCTATTTCTTTTGTTAAGAACTCATTAAGGCAAAAAAAAACCAGAAAGGCAACATCTGGTCCTATTCTCAACTTTTAAAGTACTTCTGGAGAGTAGAGTGAGCCAAATACACTGCATAAATCCAAAGTGAGCCAAATGCATTTACCCTATGGGCTCTCAGATAGTAGGCAGGCAGGACCAAATCTTACCCTACTGGTTGTGGGCAGAGAGCACCAATCACCCCTTGCTTCTAAGCATTCTGCAATTCTGTAAAAAGGATTCTCTCACAACAAAGGAGAAAATTTGATCTGCCTTGGCAGTACCACAGAATGCCTGACAGACTGCTCTGACAGTATTTGAATATTTTTCTGCTAATGCTTCAACACTGAAGAGGTATTAATGTTAAGTTTTAGGAGACTCATCTGTTACCAAGAGTGTTGTGTCCAGGCCAGATGACTGAAGTGTCCACAGAAGTATTACCACAAAAATTACATACCTGTCTTTGTCTTGAAACTTCAGCCGTTCCTTTGGATGGCCAACATCATATGCCACACCTTCATGTAACAAGCAAGCAGCACTGCCAGGGGGGCACTTTCTGGTCTCTCCACTTGAACTTCCTGGTTATAGCACATAGAAAAGAAGTTATAGGACTCCATTTCTAAGCCCTGCTCTACTGAAGTATCTTCCCATTTTATCTGTGGGTTCTTCTACAAATAGTTCTAAAAAATGGTCTACATTAGAATGTGAAACTAACAAGACAAAACCTGGAATGCTTGTGGTAATTCATGCTGCCCTGGTTGGGGACAGCTAATTCATCCTTCCTGCCAAAGTAGATGCAGCTAGTTGCTAGTATAGCTGCTGGATACATAGGGCTTTGAAAACTTCTGAAAGTGTGCCAAGTAATTCTTTTTTTTCCCCACAACCAAGTAATGGGTAACCCCTCGTTACAGCGAAGGTTTTATCCCCTTCTGTGTTTCTTATTAACCATCTGATTCAAAGCTGTCAGCAGAAAGTTTCACACTAGTGGGATGTTTAAAATAGACTTCTCACTACAACTAGAAGTATTAAACCCTTAACAGGGGCACAAAACACATTTAACTGCAGAGTAAAAAATGCAGTGGAAGTATACAGCTAAACTAAGCTTTTCAGTAAATTTCAAATACGTGATTTTGCTGGTTTAATTCCTTATGCATACAGCTCTCAACTGAGAAGAAGGTGCTAGCTATGCACCAGTACTTAGGCAAGCACCCAACAGTATTTTAGATGCACCTCAGGACATTCATCAGGAACTGGGCAACAACCTGGTGTCCAAAGGAATAAATTTAGAGCACATGAAGCCCTATGAAAAATATTGGTCCTATCTGGCAGCAAACAAACGCAGATACAAGACAAGCTGCGCTCTCCCACTTAGAAAAAGTGACTTAAACTGTACTAACAGTACTTGCCCATCCAGAAGGGGCATACCTCTGAACACCTCAATACTTGGAGGGTAGGGAGTTTGAAATAATTGTCTAAGTCTTGAAATACTGATCTTTGGACATAGGACTACCTTAATAGAGGCAACAGCAAAGAACCACACTACAAGAAATTTGCACACTGAGATGTGACACAAGCAATCATTCAAACCTAAGTCCCTGCAGACATTTATGAACAAGGAATCATCATCAGAATCATCCACCAAGTAGTGTCCTGAAACTTGGATCAGAGGATTCAAGTCATGTTTCTTGAACTCTCCATCAAACACATAGCAAGGGACCTAGAACAACAACAAAAAAATTACATGCAAACCATGCTACACAAGTAGGGGGAAGTTACGAACAGGCATATATGAAGCCCAGTTAGTATGTGGAAAAGTTTTTTTACTTCTGGAAGCTCAAAGCTAGACATGCTGATTAAAATCAGGCATCCAAACTCAGACTCTTTTGCTCCAACTTTTAGAAGAGTTTTACTATAAACAACCATCCAATGCACAGAAAAGGTTGAAGAGTTATTCAAAATTCTCATCTCCACCAACTTCCAACATATATGTTTTACATACCTATGAAAAACACAGGTCCATGGAGGTTGTTCAGATTAATTTGGCGTGGGGGCAGGTAATTTGAGTAAAATTGTCATGTATGTGAAGAGTAACTTCTGCATGGACAGTACATAGATTACCTCTTTCACAGGTTTAAACAAGTCCTTCTTGCAAGCAAAAAAGGTCCTCCATTCAAAATAGTGCACACACTCTGTTGCTGTTACAAATTCAGGGGTACCCTATTTAAATGGGAAAAAAAAAATTCTTTGTAAAACAGACTAGTTTTATTTTACATCTGTAGACATTAAGAAGTTTATTCACGAGATTAAGAAACACAGAATACAGAACATCACAGAACAAGGGCATACAGTTTCTTAATGACACTTGTTAACAGCAAGATTGTTATATAACAGCTTTGTTGGGCAACCCAGGAAGACGCAAGATGCCAAATCCTTAGTCTGCATATGCACCAATACTCAAATTAACATGTGCCAGTCCTAATATGCAGTAACTGTATTCCATCTTTTGGAAGTGCTCCCTATGCCAACTGAAAATGACAGAAGTACCAGTCATATCTGCTTACTATAAAGGAAGACACCAAGAGAAATGCATATAAATAGGTTAACATAGTGAGGCAATGCATGGTATGCCAGTTTCCTGTCTTTTACCCTACAAAAACAACTGATTAGCAGCCTCTTCTGCTACACAGAAAGAATATCCCTGACATTAGCTGCGTATTTTTATAGGCTCACGTTATACACATTTGTATATATTTCAAAATAGGGGTTCTACCATGGTTCAGAACTGGGTGTTCAACTGAATATCTCTCAGTGTAAAGACAACACTTTTTCACTTCGCCCTCCATCACCTCAGCTGGAAGCACTTTAGCATACTTAAACCGATTGTCTCTCTCATTTAACCCTGCCATAAAAGGGGAGGAAACAAGTTTTTCCAGACCCTATTACAAAATCCTTTTACTACATCATGTGATGAACAGAGAACTAAGCTAACTAGAAGTCTGAAGATCAGTATGATCTGGTGTTACAGTTGAAGTTGAGCAATAATTTTTAATTTAGTTTAACGAGTCATCTGCTGAAACAGAACAAGAAGCATTTAAGTCTCTGCTGCACTGGCCCTTTGTTTGAACTGGCTGGATTTCCAAGAGGGGGTGTGCAATAGCATTGTCAGTGCCAACAGCAGCACCAATAAATACCTCTCCCAGATACACAAATATGTGAACTGATGACAGTCTGTACCAAGCTGTCACATCTGTTCAGTGTGTGGAGGGTGTAACTCCAAAAGCACTTTGGAGTGAACTGCATGCACACAGGCCCCTAGGAAATTTTCAGAGATCTCCAACCACACTTCAAACAGATCCTCAGAAACCCGAATGGCTGTATGAGCACAGTTAGTTCAGCAATGTGCAGACCAAGCCTAAGGCTTAGTGTTGTCAACTATGCTGCCCCACAACAGAGGTCAGTAATTTTCTTCAATACTGTTTTATTAAACAGTCATGCCAGGATCACAGCTCAGGCACAGCCAACAATTAAACAACAACCGCATTGTTATGGCACCCTGTACAGTGCTGAATCATTCCTCCATATTAAACTAATAAAATACTACAGTGCAAACTATGTAAAGACATTAAAGATAAAGAAGAGCCCATAACCAGAGCTAAGCTGCAGACCTGCAACTATTTTCTACTGGAATTGAATTTTGAAAGCCATAAATCAACTTTAACTTAACAGTAAAACATAACTGGCTCTTCTTTAAGCGATGAAGCTCAGTAATCAGTACATCCAAAAGTACAGCAAGTCTCCTTAAAAAACAAGTCAGAACTACTTGTCATTTCCACTGCAGATAAGAGCACATTATTTAGACTTACCAGTGTTTTCCCACACAGGAAGTTAATATTGCTTTGAATTTGGTGTTCACTGCCTTGCTGCAAGCAGTTATGTGTAGTGTTGAGCTCCAGAAGACTTTCAGAAACTTTTAGCAAGGCTACGTCACCTAGGGTTTAAAAATGAGAGGGGGGGAAAGAAGTGTGTTATAATACAACGCCTTCACAGAAGCTCAACAGACAGGGTCTAGTTTCAACCACTGAGCAGCACAAGACATACCAGTCCACTTGATGACAGTGCAACTGAAGATCTTCGTGGTTCTTCTGATTTGGAAGACCAGATCCAAGTTGAGATAGTGTTTGACATCTCTAATCACACTTCTACTTTCTTAAAGGTTTTTAGCAAACACTTTTTTAAATAAAAGGACAACAGCAGGTGCTACTACAAACTAGTCACCTCCTTAGGAACAGGGAAAGCTGTTACCAACTAGTTTCAATCACAATTCACTCCTTCCTCCTACTGGCTTCTATTTATCAGTTTCTCAGCCTTTATACCATTTATAATAATACCATTAGCACAAGATGAGAGAGGGTCTACCATAGAATGGTTTTGCTTAGAACGGACCCCTCTGCAATAAGCAGGGACGTATGCTCAGAGCCCTCTTCAGCCTGACCTTGAACATTTTCAGGATGGGGCATCTGCAACCTCTCTGGACAACTTGTTCCAGTGCCTCACCACTTGCATCATAAAGAAATTTATTCCTTATATCTGGTCTGAATCTACCCTCCTTTGGTTTAAAATTATTACCTCTTGCCCTATAACTACAGGCCATGTAAGTCTGTCCTCGTTTTTCTTATAAGCCTCCTATAAGCACTGGACTGCTGCAATAAGGTCTCCCTGGAGTCTTCTCTTCTCCAAACTAACCAACCTCAACTCTCTCTCTCATAGGAGAGGTGCTCCAGCCCCGTGAGCATTTTTGTGACCCTCCTCTGGACCTGCTCCAACAGGTCCATGTCCTTTCTGTGCTGAGGACCCCAGAACTGGATGCAGTAGCTCAGGTGGGGTCTCACCAGAGGGAAAGCAGGGGTAGAATCACCTCCCTCGACCTGCTGGCCACATTGCTTTTGATACAGCTGCCTTTCTGGGCTGCAGGTGCACATTGCTGGCTCCACTTAATCTTTAATCTACCTAATAAAGAACACACTGGTGCCTGTGCACTGGCACTCTCTGCAGACAAACCCAGCACAGATCCACTGCCTCAGTGCAAATCCCTCACATCGCCCCCTTTACCACAGCTCGCATGCTGCATGAAGAATAGGGTCAGTGCTTTGTCACTGCACATTGCTCTCCTCCCCAGCACTTGACATGAAGGGAGCACATTTCAAGTCATGATGAGCACCAGCTCAGGCCACTGAAATGTTCCTGCTCAAGCCCATTTTGGTTAATATTAAACACCTAATCCCTTTTGGATCTTACATGCTAACTCCAGCCTGTACTTTTTTTTTTTTAATAAGTAGATTTTAATTCTGCAAGCTTGGTTTGAACTATAGAAAATGCTATAAAGCATGAGTATTGATCAGCTTCCCTCTTTCCATTCTAGTTTATGTCTACACTAGGGAGAAAGCAAGTCCAATCTGTAGTCATTGCAGATAGCAGCTTTGCACCTAGGCCAAATGTTGTTTCATTTTAAAATACACACTTGTTGGAACTTTGCCCAGCCTGTTATCTCCTCACTCAAGGCAAGTAAAACTACACAGCACCCAAGTAACATAGTCTAGAGACCAAGAGGAGCAGAAGTCAAAAAACCGGGCAGAAAGATGATACATGTGGTTTGTGCCTTTTATATTTCCTGTGTTATCAAAAGGCCATCTTCAGGTTTTACAGCTTGCAGCACTGATGCCAGCCAAGGTGCCATGCAGCTCTCTTAAACCTAAGAGCTACATGCTGCTTTGAGAGCAAGAGTGTTACTTATCACATTATTGCTTAGAAGATACCATCAAGATATTCTCTTTACTTCCACAGATTAGCAGAAGGAAGCCAACACAACTTTCTAGGCAAGAGATGTACATAGTAACAATATGCACGTGACTTAAAACCTCTCCAGTTATAAATGTATACAGCTACAAGCCCCATTTAGCAGGGAACTTATGGCAGCACCATCTGAGGACTTAGCACTCTGTAAGCACTAGTTTCCCTCAGTGCTAAAAACACAGTACATGGTGTTAAAGGCACTTGTGAGCTGATTCCAATTTTCTCAGTTAAAGTAATATTCAAGAAAAAACAAGTTCAGCCAGTATATCTTGTTTACTACAGGCAAACATGCATGCTCTCTTCCCCCTTGCATGCTTACAATTAGTTTGGGAACTTGCTAAACATTTTAGCAAGAGTCTCTGCAGTGGCACATGCCTCATCACACCCTTGCTCACAGAGCAAGGGATATCAACCCCACACACGATCAGCTTCCTTCCAGAGCTGCAACCACTTTTACTATAACATCAAGCTCCCTCTACAATGATCACTCATGTTTCTTCCTGACTTCAGAGATGTGTTCCTTCCACAAAGCAACACACTACAAATCAGCTAGTACTGTTCACAAATATTAGCAGCAAATACTTCACACTACAGTTGTGCTAAATCAGTATCAAAGGTACTGTCCACACCACCTTCTGCTCATTGACTCCATCTGTTTAGATACTTAGCAGGAAAAAGGCAATCATGGAAGACATCCAATCAGTTGTCCAGAAGAAAGGGGCATTTAGGTGGCAGCTATCATTTCATGTCCACTCATCCTACTGCAGCTGGACAAAGTGCACATTTCACCATCAGGTTAACAAACACTTAAAGTAATACCGCCATTTTCTAGGAGTAGTCCAACTACATGGAACATGAGTCACTAGGTGTCATGGTAAGTTAAAAAGTTAAATAACTACCATATCATTTCCATCCTCACTGATGTTCATTAAACAAACATTTGCCTACCCTTGAAAACTTCTAGGATTAATAGAAGTGCAGAGGAGAGGCCTTTGGGGTCTCCATGCAAACCCTGGTACAACACACAGTTAACATTAGCTGTTGCGTTAGCCACAAGGGTTCCCTGGGATACAGACTGATTACTGCGATGGAGCATATGGCCTTAACACCTCTCAAAGCTGGGAGCAACAGGGAGTCCTACAGCTGTCATCTCTTGCACAGCTGATATTTAAAAAACAAAACAATTGTTTGCACTGATCTTTTTTTTTCTGAAAGAATGAATAGGACTGATTAAGCCCATATTTGAAGAAAGCTTACAACTAACAAAATTTATCAGCTGACAAATTGCCCTTCTTCCCCCATATAAAAGTCCTTCAGCTGCCCTCAGCTGTGGCATACAGGTAACCTCATGTCATCTGGATTGCTTGAAGACAAGTATGTGGTTTAGCTGGTTTAGGTAACTGGGAGTCTACACCTGCCTAGACCTGGATCAAAGAGATTCCTCTTTTCTTACTAGGAGTGATTTTTTTTTTTTTTTTTNNNTTAACAAACAAGCTTGATAACCCATTAGCATGATCTAAACTCAGCATTATGGTGATGACGTTCCAAGGCATCTAGAAGCATGAGCAAGAACAAAACTTGGACAATTTGACCAATAGAACAAAGCAAAATTCAATGACAATGTTAACTGCACTGCCTTGATTTCTCACTTTATTGCAGTTAAAAACCTATCCTACTTGAACAAGATTTGTGGCTTAGCCTTTGAAAGTCATTTCAAACTGCCTCGGCAAGACAACAGTATATCTGTTGCTAAATCCTCTTCCACTCAGTAGCACTGAGGCACTCAGGAATTCAAGGTTTGCATACAGAGGAATATTTGATACTGTTCAATCATCACCCAGCTCTGTTCTCCCTTCCTCTTTCCACAAGAAGTGTGGAACAAAACCTACACAAGCCTCTAGTTCTCACACTTCCCTGAGGAGAACAGACTTCCTCCATCTCACTCCACCTGCCACATTCCAGTCTCACCCAAAGCACTATGTTAAAACAGACACTCAGATGCTGCTTTCTTTTCTAATCCACAAGCAACTGAAGCCTCAACAGCATATGAGCTGAGACCCCCATCAGCAGGAAATAAAAGTGAGCTTCATTCCTAAAACGTACAGCAAGAATAACAGCATCAAGTGTTCTAACATGCCACACTCCTCAGGGAGGATACTACACTACATGCAGTTACAGTTTGAATATAAATGCAATCTAAGCCTGGGTCCCAACATTAACAGCTTGTTTGAAAAGCACTGATGGACCACAGACTGAAACCAAAGTATCCTTACTGCTAATAGAGAGGTGTGGGGAGACTGGAAGCCGACTAGCTGCTGTGCATTGGCGTACAGATGAGAAACACCCTCCTCCTCATCATATTCCAGCAGTTCAAGCTTAAGCAATTCAATGGAGACTCGTAACTTCTTGTAAGAGCTGTGCTGCCAATGGCTGGCAAGATTGGCAAACACATTAAATCAGACTTCAGATCTGCAGATGCTATGAAGCAGTCTGAAGAGATATTGCTCTTCAGAAAGCTATTACTTCATTCTATTAGAAGTAACAGTCAACGATCAGAAAGCCTCTTGAACAGTACTTACATATTATTGTTTTGTCAGCCAAAACACATAAGCAACTTTGAAAGCAACAAACATCCATGCAAATAAATAACATGAACCCATGAAAAAATACTGTTCAGAGCACAAGCTGCTTCTGACTGATGAAATCATGTGCATGTATAGTAATATGCCAGTTTCATATTTAGATCAGCATGCACTAGTCCTCCTCTCCTCAAAATACCAAGGACAGCTGTGAACTACTGAAGCCGTCATCAGATTTAACAAGTGTAACCAAAATGAGAGAACTGCACGTAATTAACTTCCTTTCTGTGTCGAACAACTTGAAGATGACACCCCAGACACTTAGCAATACTCCCAAGATTGCGTTACAGAGAGTAACCTGCCTCTGAACAAAGACTTGATACTACATCAGGCTAGGCTGAGTATACTTTAGAGCTGTAACTCGAGCTCTATCCTGTGTTCAGTATTTACAAAGCTGTGCACAGTCCATATCCTGCCACAGGTAGATGCACTTATTCTACCTGAGATAGCCTTGCATACTTTTACGCTAGATTACAGTTAACTAGACCATAAGATACATTTCACAGTCCCATAAAGTGATTATCTACAATCGAATCATGTTTTACCAAATCTCCCCAGTAAATCTGCAACAAAACCAAGTTTTACACTGTTCCAATAAGGGGAAAAAAAGAAATCTTTGCTAACACATCAAAGTTTGCAACAGTTATAAGACCACCCATTAACATGGCCCTGAACTACCTACAAGACACTTGTTTACTTACCTACAGACAGATAGGTCTTCTCGTTGATGTTATATGCACAGACTGCACTCGTCCTTCCACACTCTTCAACACCAGAACAGAAATTGATTTTATAAAGCACCTGTTTGTCTGCATCAATTGCTTCCCAAGTATAACTGAAAAGACAAAAATGCCTGTCAGTTGGTATTCAAGTTGTCTGAATTGCATATCATCTAGATACCAGTCCCTGAAATAACCACTTCGAAGGCTAAGAGCACAACTAACTTAAATTCCTTTTCTGTTCTATATTCATAAATACCAGAAATAAATGCTATTTTGTCAGGACTAAGAGCAAGACAGATTTAACCACTTGTGGAATGTAACAGCAAGTCCATTTTTCCCTTTCTTGAACATCCAATCATCTATTCTTCCCCATCTGTGAATGAAAGAAACCTCCGTGAAGGCCACTCTGACTAAGTATCATCACCTGTGATATTTTATCTTTGACAGCCTGATAAATTTCTCAGATGTCTTTGGCAGGCTGGACACTACTGCACCTTAGTGTTCTGCCCAACAACAGTGGCAGAAGTGCTACATCCAAGCAGAATAGAGCAGCCAGTCTCATCCTGCAGTGGAGCCACCCAGCTTCAGTGTCAAAATTGGGGTTGAGAGTCTTACAGTATTCGGGCCAAAAGATGCTAACAGTGCTTATTAGGGCCTAGCTGCACCTTTAGGCATTATACACATATTTATATCTATTTTTTAAGATATATTTATTTATATATATATCTATCTCAGTATCTCAATACCTCAATAGAACAGTTTCTGAAGGGTGATGTTAAAAGCTGGAAACCAAGAAGAGCTATCCACAAGACACTCAGTGAAACATCACACTACCTAGCTACAGGCATATCAGAAAGCCAGCTGTCTAAAAACAGGGAAAGGAACATGAAGCTCAGGTTAAATATAACTGGGGATAAATCCGAGTAACAGCAGAAAAACATTAAATGCAGCACAGAGGCAGAGCAAGGATTCCTTCCCCTCACAGCAGGCACTAGGACTGCAGTGAAATGTGGTCAGTCGCATGACACAGCACTGCTCAGTTTTGAGGCAGGCCCAGGTCACCTAGTTTAGAGCCAGGAGCTCTTCAGACAGCCTGGCTTACTATCAGGGTGCTCTGCCAAGCTCTGTTAAAAAAGCACAGCTCAATAAACATTTGCCATCACCTTGGCTCAGCTACCCCTCTTCTGGCACTGGCAGCAGCCTGCATGCTCTGGACACTCGATTTTTGCAAGATAACAGATTCCCCAGCTTCCCTTCTATCCCAGGTGGAAACTTCAGTACGATTAATAGACACTCATCATCACATCAGAAGACCGAGGACAGTACAGTGACTTATTAGGCATTCCTGTTATTTCCAACTCACACAAAATTTAGCGCACCTATCTGACCCACAGAAGTATTTGTCTTTATGTACAAATCTCAGTCGATAAGAAGCTTCACCCATCGGGTTTGTTTGCCTTAATCTCTAGGTCATACGTGTTGCACCACTCAGCATTATGATACTCCAGATCCCCCCAGGAGGAGAAACCATCCCTGTTCAGCTCTGAAGTCCAGTCCTTGGATGAGAAAGGGGCAACAACAGCTCAGCTACTTTATTTTAAATTTTAAATCTTCTGAGAACTCCTCTCAAACCCAGTGCATCCCACATCTAATTAAAGAGCCAGCAGTAAGACATCACATACTTTTCTGTTTTAGTTACTGCCTACGGGGCTCTTGGATTCCCTGTACTACAGCAGCTGTGTTCATTTCAGACTGCTAATGTCTGGAACAAGTTAGGGACAAATACAAGAGAGTTCTCTGTGAACTGAAAAAACAATGAAAATCTTTATATATCAGTATATTATTATATTTGAGGCTTTATATCCTAATATAAGGGTCAAAAATAACTTGCCAGGTATTGAGTCATACCCAAAACACCAATAAAATTATGTATTCAAGGACTGTGTCTCAATCCTAGACAAATACTTGCCATTATTCTTTCCTCATAAGCGGGCAGACCTGACCTTTTACAATCATACTGATCAGTTCTCTCAGCTAGTCTGTTGTATTTCTGAAGTGGATAAAGGCAATATCGATGCAGGAGGATGATGAGAAGTTAGCTACAGTACAGAAGAACCAAAGTTCAGCAGTGGAATAAAGCTTTTGAACACACAAAAAAAGAAGTTAGAAGAACCTGACTATTTTCAAGGGCTCTGAAAACAGCAAGAGATTAAAACCAAAGCTGGTTTTACATCCAGGAGAAAATGTATTTCAATCCAAACTAAATTGCTTCACAATGAAGCCCCAGAAAGTTAGCATTTCTCAAATTGAGAACTGAAAATTTCTTAAGGGCTCCGGCACTTTTTCTTGTCTGGTTTTGGAAGATGACAAAAAGACAACATATAATATTAAGGCACAAAATTTTTGATCAAGCTGGGGTGTTCTTCAGTGTGTTGATAGTTTTTATAGAGAACCTGCAAGTTAAAATCTGTTTGTGAATGAAACAAGAATTTAAGTCCTTCACACAACAGAATTATCACTCAGAGATTAAAGTTTTGCTTCCCCAGTTCCATGTTATGAAATAGAGGAAATCAGCATCTTCAAGTCAATTCACCCACAGGCCAGAAGCAAAAGAGAAACAAGATGAGCAGCTCACAGAACAGAAGCAAAGCAGGCACTGAAGCCAGATCTTCCCTCTGCCCCGTCACAGGCCCCTGGAGAGG
Organism: Pachycephala philippinensis; assembly: GCA_013397055.1. Classification (NCBI taxonomy): domain Eukaryota; kingdom Metazoa; phylum Chordata; class Aves; order Passeriformes; genus Pachycephala; species Pachycephala philippinensis. Next base: position 316,571 of record VWZT01015009.1, read on the forward strand.
GAAGGTTGAGGAATCCTTCAAAACAGCCCGCACAAAAGAAATATGAAATCCAATGTTCAATCACATTCCAAAACACAACTTCAGGGGCACACAGAAGTATAAATCTAGTGCAGTTTCAGAGTAGTGTTACTTGCATGGATGTTACAGAGACTTCTATTTTAATGTGTGGGAGGAGCAAAGTGGGATTTATTCATTGTGAGTAACAGCAGCCTGGATGTAGCCTAAGCAGCTGCACAGTAAAAGCAAGAATTATTTCTCACACAAGTAAGACTCCTGGCATTAAATCAGTACCTGGAAATAGTTTCAAGTTGCATGTGCTCTACTTTCCAATAAGATACAAGCTGACCTCTCCACTGCAATCCATAATGGAAACAATCTGTTGGCAATCACATTCCCCATCCTGACCACGTGAGTCACGTGGACTGGCTTCCTCCAGCTTGCTCAGCACTCACCTCCATCAGTGATGATGCCTGATGTAATTACCTCCTTGCCAGGGCCAGAAGAAGTTATCTAGTTTGAAGGGCTTAAGCTATCCTGGTTCAATGCAATTGAGCTAGTTTAGAGAGCTGTTCTACCAACCGCTTTTAAAAGCAACACCCATGATCACAGGGTGGGGTGTGATACATCCTCTGATCCAGGGGACTCAGTACAGATGCTACCTCACAGATTAAACCATTCAAACACCCACTTCTGGAGCAGTTCAAGGTTGGGGCTCAAATACAGTGTCTGCCCTGATTAAAACTGTCCAACAGTTATTTTTGCCGAAACCACAACATGACACTTGTTTTCTGATAAACCCAACTGTGAACTTTCCCACAATTAGAGGGATGAAACATACACCCACGTCAATCCCCCCAGGGCAGGCTCTCCTGTCTCCTGCCAGTGCTGCTGACCCAAGCACCGGACACAATTTGGGCCCAGGGACTGTTCTCTCCCAAAATTAACTCAGCAAAAACAACAGGTGCATGCGCATGTGTGTGGAGGGGGGACTGAGCCTGGCCAGTTCCCCGTCTAGCTCACGGTGGTTTCTGGCCATGCACCAGCAGTGGGAGGCACAGAAGGAGGCGGGGAAGGAGGCAGGGCCAGCTCAGGCCACTGTCAAAAGCAGTTGTGCAGGCAAGGTCCAAATGAGTTATTGGGAATAACCTTGCCTGCAGGTCAGCCTTTCCAGCTACCTAGCTTTGTTTTTGAGACACTGAAGCAACTGCACAAAAAAGAAAATTAACATACTTTTCAGCAAGCTGCAACATCAAATGAGAGCTCTGCTTTTTTTTTTTTTAAATCAAATAAGCAACATGAAAAAGGGAAAAGCAAGCCGAGTTTACTTTGTGATCAGAAGCTGAGGCACTGAAGTCAAGCAAGGTGCAGAAGGCTAATGCCTGTCACAGCATGTGCATCCCAATGGCACAGCCACTTTGAGGTCTGAGCACTAGTGAACCACTTCAAATCAGCAGAGCACCAGAGAGACTACTGCCACCATTCTCCTAACAATAGTTCAAGCTTTTTGGTTCTCAAACTGTTACCCGAGGAATGACTGCTGGGAAGAACAGTGCACCCTGCTCCAAACAGCTGTAAAGCATAGCTGCAAAGAATTATGCGTTTCCTCTCTGGGGAATGCACTGAAATAGCTCATTTTGCTGAGGGGGTGTTACACAGACGACCTGGCAGAGAGACAAGGCAACCTACAACCACGGAGTTGGAAAGCACATCCACATGTGATTATGCATCCACACGATTTTGTGCCCAGATGCTTCTCAGCTGTCAGAACACTGCAGAGATTAAACGAGTATCCAAAGCTCTTTATGAGCAGTTTCAACTAGCACAATCTCGGGCAGACAAGCTCAGGAACAATTTCCAGGATGGCCACTGCAAATTTGAAGCCTGCAGCTCACTTGCCACAGAAATCACTACTAGATGTGACTATTATTTTCACACAAATATGTAAGGTAAAGAAATCTCTATATCGAAGCAAACCCTCCTTAGAGAAAATGAGAGCTTGAATGGCACGAAGTACAGCCATCACTATGCCTCAAGAGCTTTTTAATGCATCCCTACTCATGCTTAATTCTGCTCTACCTCACCCGTCCCCTTTTCCAACTACCACGCACACTGTGTGTCTTCAGGCAAGTTTTCTTGCGTGTGCATCATGCATGACAGCCTTACAGCTACACTACAAGCTCTTCAGCTTTTTGCATCCAGAAGACATTTGGTCTTTCGTGCTGCACTCTAAACCACATCTACTACACCATTTTACAGAATGCTTAAGAAAAGGGGTAGCAATTTGAAGTATGCGAGAGCTCAGAAGGCAGCTCATGTGCTGAGAAATCACATTCAGACATTACAATGGCAGCGTCTCAGGGACGTGACGCAACTATTCACATCGGTATATAAGTCCAGTAATATCTTATTTATGACATCTCCCACTTAAATATGTCAAAGCGTTTAATAGAGCTGAATGAGTGCACCTAAAGGTCACCTCTCTGTACTCTGCATGTGCTTCTTCACCAAGGCCAAGCTGAACGCTAATGCCAGGGTTTCAAGCAGCACAGAGGAGCACAGTTGTGGTTTCACAACAAAGGCTGAAAAGACAGTGTTTGAATGAACAGAAGCGTAGGTACAGTCAGCTGTAGGAGTTGTGTTATTAAAAAGTACGCATTTAACATAAAATAGAATTGACTTACAACCCCAAAATTTGAAGTCTGCTTAACAGCAATCCTGTACTGTACAGCAGTTTGAGATCCTCTTGCAAGTCTAAAAATCACTGAAGTTATGCACCAGTTCCTATCCTTGCAAGGGGGCAAAAACATCACCTGTCAATAAATTACCTCTCATCCAGTACAGATTTTCAGGCAAAACAGCCCACAGAGGAGGCAGTTTGTATTTGCTGCTCTACCATCACGCTCGAAACATATTCTGCATATTTTCTTAGAGAGAAAGGAAAGTTATACAGCAACCTTTGCAATGTTATGTGGAAGGTGAACCCAAACTGTCAGGATTTCTTTTGAAGTAGATGGACTGAAATAACACGTCACAAAATTAACTCTAATTCCAGAATTTTTCCTGCATTGTAACATGAAAGATATAAGGGGAAGAAGAAAAACTCAGAAAGAGACCAAACTGGCTAGTAACTTCATATATCCAACCAGTACCCTCTGTTCTTTCCCAGGTGCTCATATTGCAGCAATCCTGGAGAAACCTCTACACAGAAGATAAAAAAAGAATTCCAACTGCAAGTCACATGACAGCACAGTCAGCTGTCGGAGCACACAAGAACAAAGGAGAAAGCATAACAAAATCAGTGACTGAAGCCATGAAGCCATTAGACAAAGCTACAGAGAACGAAAGCTTTTCTTCTTTCCCCAGACCAACCAAGCATACCAGCAGTTAAGGCTGCACAAAACAAACAATGAAAACCTCCAACTCAAGTTTAAGTAGCCTCATGCCACAGTTCTTGCGCAAAACAGTTTTGACACCTTTCCTCCTCCCTGCAAAACAGCTTTCCTACTCTTACTTAAAGGAGAGCCAGTGCCTCTTCTAATCCTCAGCAGTTTCCTTCTTTGCCCACCTTCTGACATTCACACACCAGACACAGAAGCTGCTGCAGTTTCACCAGCCCTATTACAGCACACAAAACCCAGGACACTGTTTTCTTAACAGCTACAAAACAAATAAAAACCTTGTCTTAAGCCAATACAAAAATAGGTTGGTCAGGGACTTGTCCCGCACACTGACATTGTAACTTTTGGCTGAGAAACCCACCAGTAGTGTGTTTGCATTGCCAGCATCATTCCTCACTTGGTATAGTTTTCTGGCAACTGCACCCAAGAAGACACTTCACCACTGAACTCCTTGGGGACTTCCCACCTATCAGACCACACTGGTTTTGGTTCTTGGATTTTCCTTTACCCATTAGAGATTATTGGACATAAGTCCTTCAAAGCAGTTTTTTCCCCACCATAGCACAACAGCAAATGCATGTTTTTGATGCAGTCCATCTTAAAAGGAAACCTGCTGATTGTGCTAAGTGCAAATTATTTTCACTTGGCAGTAACAAAATGAAACTAGCTTAAGTAATTCGCATCCAAAATGAGACTGCTTATCTCTCCACAGCACTCTCAAATATTCCTCTTGTCACAGACCCACAAAAACGCCAACAGACATTGACAGGACATAACATTACTCTCAGAGTAGGAACTGCTTGACAATCAAATCGTTTAGGGTGGGTTAAAAAAAAAAAAAAAAACCAAACCAAAAAAACAAACCAACAACAAAAATCACTCATCAGAGTAGCTAAATTCTCTCCAGAAGCTACATGACAGTTTCTCATTTCTGTCTCAATTCTGCAATTAGGATGGTCATCTGACAAAACCACAAAACCAGTTTTTGCCACCCTCATGGGTTATTCGTGCAAGCCAACCTATTTTTTTCCCCCCTTTTTTAACATTTAACAATATCATATCCCAGATTCTGCCAGGTGGACAGCCCATTCCCTCCAGCAATCCAGCCTCTGCCCTTAGTGCTACATTAACTCTGCTACACTGGTGCCTTCGCAGTGACATTGAATGAAATCATGTGTTCTTGTATGTACCCTGCATATTCTGGCTAAATAATTTAGAAATTAAAACCGGCAAGATATTGGTGCTAGACTAAATGCACGGCTGAAGTTAGAGTAGAAAAATGTCAAGACATGAATAATGGTGACATCTCCACATGGCAGTTTCCCAAAGCTTTCTTAACTCGCCCGTAAGTATCTGAATGGCACATGGTGATAATCCTTAGCAAGAAGCTAACTCTCAAGTGACATCCCTTCCAAACCAACAGTACTTTGTGTTTTTCAGACAAGACCGAACACAGGAGCACTCCTGACCACAGGCGACTTGCACAGAGCAAATCTACTCATCTTCTCACCCGCACGTTTCCTGCATCTGCAGAGATCCACGCAGAGAGGTCCCGGAGGGGACCGGCCCCCCAGCCGCCCCTCCAGGCTCCCAGCCCTACTGCGCGTTCGCCATGGAGCCTCGGCCTCTCGCCCGGGGACACGGCCGCCGCTTCCCCCGGAGATACCCGGCCTGACCCTTTCCGGAACCAGGGACCAATAGCCGGAGCGACCGGGCCCGCGCTGCCGAGCCCCGGTGCGGCGCTCCCGCGGAGGGCAGGAGCGGCACGGGCACCAAGAGACCCGCCCCCNCAAGGGCCCCCCCCCCCCCGCGCCCCCCCCCGGTTACAGCCCTTCTCCAGCCGCGCCATCGCGTCCCAGCGACCGTCCACCTGCACAAGTCCTGGTAGGAGTCGGGGAGTGCCGCGGCGGCCGCCCCGCACGGCGGGAGCAGCGCCAGGAGGGCGCCGAGGAGCAGCGAGGCCATGGGCGCCATGGGCCGGGCTGCCCCGGGACGTCAGGCGGCGCGTCATGTGACCGCCGCGTGCCCCCGCCCCGGTCATGTGACCGCCGCCATGTGCGGGCACGGCGCTCACGTGACGCCCCCCCCCCCGCCCCCCCCCCGGGCCGCTCCGCGTCCCCCTCACGGCCCGTGCGGTGACACCGCCACACCGCCACCCGCGCACGGGCACCCCGGCACCCCTGTCCCCGGGGCTGCGCCTGGGGCTGCTGTCCGGCCGGCTGAGGTGCGCGGGGGCTCGGCCCGTGGGACGCGCTGCCCGTGGGCTGGAGTGTCCCGGAGCGTGTCCTGCGGAGGGCAACAAAGATTAAGGGACCGGAGCAACTCTTAGCAAGGACAGGGTGAGGGAGCTGGGCCTGGTCAGCCTCGAGAAGAGACCTCATCGATGTCTATAAGTATCTTAAGGGGGAGTGCCAAGAGGCGGTTTCCAGGCTCTTCTTGGTGGTGCACAGCAATAGGACAGGAGGCAGTGGGCAGAAACTGATGCACAGGAAATTCCACCTGAACATGAGGAAGAACTTCTTTATTGCGCGGGTGACCACGCACTGGAACAGGTTGTCCATAGAGGCTGTGCAGTCTCCTTCACTGGAGATACTCAAGAATGATCTGGACACAATCCTGTGCCGTGTGCTCTGGGACAGTCCTGCTTGAGGAGGGAAGTTGGACCAGATGACCCACTGTGGTCCCTTCCGACCTGACCGATTCTGTGATTCTGTGGCGTGGTGGTTGAGTCAAAGAAATTGCTGTTTGGAAAACGTTAAGTGGGGCTTTAAATAAATTATTCGAAATATGCAGTGACATCGGGAAACTAAACCCATTAGGGATGAAGACTGAGGAGGCAATGACTGTGATGTGGTTGGTTCTGGCTGTAAGAGTTATTACTGCAGCAGGGAAGCTGGTGTGGTGTAGAAATTACCCCCATTTCAAACAGAGGGCAAGAGAGGAGGCTTGCACAAGGCAGCAGCTTTGTCAGGAGGAAGTCGAACACACACTGTCCTACCTCCGCTGCCTCCTGGACTACAGAGAAAAGCGATCCAGCCTGGAGCTTGCATAATTATTTCCAGGACTTAGCAAATTTTAACTGCAACGTTAAGATTCAAGAGAGGTAATTAATTAGCAGTAATTTTTCATGAAAGTGCAGCTAAGAAGGAAAGCACCTTTCAGAGTGATAAGAGGCATAAGGGTGGGAGAGTGAAAGAAAACTAAAAATTACACTCATTAAACAGACAGCTGTCTTGTGTGAAGAAATCCTGTTCTCTAATTATGAACGCTTTCCAAAAGCCATTTGCACAAAAAAGCAAAAAAAGGCCTACAATTGAAACAGTTTTTCTCGCCCCATTGCCTGGCACCCAAGAGACTAAGACAGCACCGAAGATTTGCCCCTCTGGCAGTTCAGCCTGATTCCAGGCTGCTGTGATCTCCTTTTCCTCTCTTTTTCTCTCAGACACAACCCACCTTTATGGTAGCATTAGTTCTGCAGCAGGGCAGTCAGCTGGCTAAAGATGCTGCTCTGGCTGAAATGTAACATACTATTCTGGTTGTTTTGTGCAAGTTTGCAGCTGTACCTGTCACCTGACTTACTTGGCTCACCGCATGTCTGCACAAACACCACCACCAGCTCCAGAAGTGGGAGAGGAACTTAAGAAAAAAAATGAATAAAAGGGACTGAGTAAATGCTATTGTCCTCTACAGTTTTCTACTGCAATATAATGGATTATTGTCAATTTTTGCTCTTTTGTTTTAACGTTCAGTGGATTCCTGAAAGCTCCAAATCTGCTTACCCAAGAATCCCTGTTGTCTGCTTTTAAGACTCCAGCCTGTATATTTTAAAGACAAGCTTGATGACACCAAGTCAAAGGCTCAAAAAGACAAAAGCAGCTGACAAAAAGAATACCAAGTCTGTTATTTCTGAGGTTATGTTTCTTAAATTTTGCTGCTCTGCTGGCAGGACTGGCATCACTCACTCTACACAGAGCAGTGCAAATAGAAAAGACTTGGTGGAAATCATGTCTCTGCTCACCAACTTGAATTAAAAATGTATCAGCCAGGAAATTCACTGCAGACAGCAGAGCAGGCAGACAGACTGTACCTGCTGATCTTATTAGCTACCTGGGTTTCTGCAAGTAGGGCTTTATCCCTGAAATTTTCTTTGTGTAGATTTAAGTACATGAGTGACTCCACTGAAGACAATGTGACAGCTCACCTTGGTAACATTAAGAATACATATAAATATTGCAGTGTCAGGGCCTGGCAGTGTGGAAACAGTTAATTTCAGTTATCTGGTAAGAGCTAACTCAAAAGTTGTTTACTGACAAAAGAATGAAGAAGTTTAGAGTGGCTTTCTTCACTCTTTGTACTGCTATGTATGCTTAGGCCTCTGTATTTGCACAAGACTTCAGAGCAGTTTCTTTGCATACAGAGAAAAGCATGTATGAGTGAACAGATACCTAGCAAGAAGGAAAGAAATTGAAATACCTGGGGAAAAAATCCCAGTTAGAAAGGAAGAGAAACAAACCAGAAATTCTCCTTTCACGTGCTGTGCTATACATAAGCATCAACCTAACAATGAACCAATGTTGCAACAAAGCAAGGATACGGAAGAAATACTGAAATACACAATGTAAGTGCAAATACCTTTAAAATAAAATTATGAAGTAAAAGTTTGTAAATTTTAATCATGTGACTGCTTCCATTTACTACAAATTTTCCTTAACTTTTATAATCTGGTGGATGCAGTAGTTCTCTCAAGATTCATGGAATTTCTCCCATGTTTAAAACTAGCTACATGCATAGAAATTGGCAGGAGCTATGTGTCAGTCATTTTTGTATCCTAAACTATGTTTTACAAATAGCCCATAGGAATATGCCATTCTGAGTATCATTTATAAATAATAATGTAAATATTTACCTCCCATGCTTAAAGATACTGGCATCTCAGCTACCCATGTACCATGGCACAGTGTTAAAATATTCTGAAATTATGTAAATGTCTTAATCTTACCTTTTCCTTTCCCTCAGGAGAAGTTCAGCACGATGGCTGCTAGTTATGTGGAGTAAATCCCAGTACACCTGAAAGTCATGCTGCAATTTCCATGTTATGGATGGTTTTCAGTAGGCATAGTGTCATGAATAAGTGATGGATACATAGGTCCTCTAGGATTCTTCTTTTCATCTTGCCAGGTGTCAAATACTGCGTCATTTCTTGTTCTTCTGACTCATGGTCTTGCTTCATGTGGCCACTATCAGCTGTGCAGTTCAGGCTGGCTGAGAGGCAGCTCATTTTTACTGTTACTGTCTCAGTTCCCTTTAAAACTCACATCTGATCTCTATTTTTTTCAATAATAGGAGCAAAAAAAAATTTCAGCATCCAGAGCTGTTTTTACATTTGATTGTGGAAAGTTCCTTCTCCAGTGAGGTCTGGACAGTTTATCTGTCTGTAAGCTACATTCTGTTAATTACTTTTATACTTCATGAAAACTTCATAAGGCTCTTCCGTGGAGCTGTGCAGTTTTCCGAAAACACTGATGTGCCACTCACTGCGTAGTTACCTTTTCTTTCCTGTTCTCTTGCTTGCTATACTATACTTTAGTCTTCCTAATATTACTCCCATTGCCATTACTTCTGAATGCTCCTTATTCTTTTTGCTGCTTGTTCAGTCTTTCACCCTTTCTCCAAAGCTTTCTACTTTTTTCTGTTCTAAGTCTGGTCTCCTTAGCATTTTTAAAGGCAAGCGCTTGATAAGAGTTACTTTCTGATTTGTTGTGAGGAGTTATCCTGCTTTACAACAATTTAAAATGAGGCTGTTGAGGAAAACAGTCCCTGATGACCTTGTTTTGCAGACTTAGGTTTAGGCTTCCCAATGCAGTTAGAGAGATAATTAATGACATTTCCTAATCTACAGGGTACTGTTCAATGATACTGTAAAAGAATATCAACTTTGTCTGAACACTTTGACTTTATGTGAAGTCTTTGTCTTGTTGGGAAAGTCCTTACGTGCTGTACTCGTACTCAGTGTTTGCACTGAAAAGGGCACTGTTTTGTGCTGTGGCTTAGAAGATTAGTGTTGATAATATGAAGATGTTTTGGTTATTGCTGAGCAGGGCTTACACAGCATCAGGGTCTTTTCTGCCTCTCACCCCACCCCACCAGTGAGAGGGCTGGGGGTGCACGGGGTGTTGGGAGGGGACACAGCCAGGACAGCCAGCCCCAGCTGACCAGAGGGGTATCCCGCACCATACAGCATCATGCTCAGCATGTAGAGCTGGGGGAAGAAGGAGGAAGGGGGGGATGTTTGGAGTGACAGTGTTTGTCTTCCCAAGTCACTGCTACACATGACGAAGCCCAGCTTTCCTGGGGATGGCTGAACACCTGCCTGCCTATGGGCAGCAGTGAATGAGTGCCTTGTTTGCTTTGCTTGTAGCATGGCTTTTGCTTTCCCTATTAAATTGCCTTTATCTCAGCCCAAGAGTTTTCTCACTTTTACCCTTCCAATTCTCTCCTGCATCCCACTGGAGGGGAGTGAGCAAGTGGCTCATGGGGCTTGATCGCCAGCTGGGTCTAAACCACAACACTAACCTAGAGTGGCTGCAAACAGCTGTGGATCCTTGGCTGGAAGAAGTGCAAGCTGGTACAAGGTATGTAAAGACCACTTTTTTACCATGGCAGAGACCTGCAGGTATCTTGTGCAGAGCTGAAGTGAATAAATCAATCATCTGAAGTCTTACTGCTCTATCATGTTGTATTTTTATTCTAAGACAATAGGCAACATTTCTTTTTTTAATTCAGTAGTTATTTCACCTAATTCAGTAGTATTATGTGAGGAAATAAGTTGTCATCTGTTCCTTCTTGATTGTTACAAGGTAGCTGATATATTTCTGGTTTGCTCTATTTTTCCTGGTTCTTTGTAATGGGACTTCTTTCCCATGTAGCCGAAGGGCACTAAAATCAAAATGCTATTTTCAGCATCACACTTAAAAATTAACAAACTTCATACACAGCAGAGAAATTACCAGACTGGTTTTGCTTAAAGCATCAAGGCTCAGCCTACATTTTCTTTCTTCATAGTCCTCTCAGGGGAAAAGAACTGAGCAAGAAATTTCTTGTGTAATGCGCTATTTGTGGAGGACTAAAATATGTAGTATACTTTATTCAGGTGATTCTTCCATCACCCTGCCTCGCTAGAATTTATTGATATATTCTGATGATATGTTTATATATTCTGTCCATGCATATATATTTGTTTTTGTAGCCTCATTCATAAATATGTTTAGGCCAGTATTAAACTTCTTCTAGATATGCCTTTTATTTTCATTACATTTACCTGTAAAACATTTTAAGATATCTGAAGTAGGAGAAAGAAGGTTACATATTAACTTACTTAGAAGGAGAGTAACAATCTGGTTTTTTAACAATAGATACCACATTGCCCTGGATGTTTTATATTCACAAGTTGCTGAAGGAGATAGGGTAGAGAAGAATAAGTATCAGTGTATCCATAAAGGCCCAGGTAAGCCATTACAGTATTGAATAAATGGTTCAATTAAAGATTCACATTAGATCATAAAAATAGGTTGCACATGCGGATCACAAGACGAGAAGGAGATCTCCATACAGCACAGTTTTGGATCTGTAATATTGTCATCTGAATCAGTGCTGTAATCCAGATTTTCCTTGCGTTTTTCCAGTCAGAGCCAGAGTAAAATGAACAGAACGTGTATAAATATGACAGTGAATGTGCTAAGAAGCATGCATCAGATAGACATGGAGTGACAACTGTCTTGAAGAGTTTTCTGGCATTTTTTCATGTACTGACCTGACATTTAAAGATATGATAGATGTTATTATAATGGGGAAGGAAATCTTACAGTTCACCCTTACTGAGGTGAATAAACACCATGGTGGAAAAATTGCTAGTAATAAATATTGATATTATCAGACAGTTACTGCCTTAGCAGCTGAAATAAAGTAGTATTAGGAAATGCCATGTATGTTCTCATCCAAAATAGGATAGAAGGTTTGTCCCATACAAGAGAGAAAATAGTATTCTCTGTATATTATTTGTCTTAGCTTTTACCTTCTCAATGTTTAATGTGTACTCGAGCCTCAGAGCCTGCTCTCTGAAACAAGTTGGAACTTTCTCATGAGCTAGCAGTAATTTGTCTTTGAAGCCTTCAATGAAACTACTTGGAGGGATTTTCTGTGTCTTTTCTTTCTTGCCGATCTACAAAAAGCAATAATGAGGAGACTGACACTGTTTGATGATGGGCAGCGATGCTGAAAGCTCATTCAGTCCTTTTGGCAGCATTTTGTTATCCCAGTGCTACAGGAGGGACATGATGTCGTGAGCATGGCCAAAAGAAGAACGTGATGGCTGCAGTGACTCTGAGTAGACAGGGTAAGAAGCATCAAATCTCTGCAGAATTTTAAAAGCCTCATGCGAATGATGAAACTGAAGGGGAGTGGAGTACACAGTAGGAGACTTGGATAGAAAGCTGAGAGATGCATGGCATATATTTCACTCTGTCTGCCCAAGGAGTTAAAATAGCTGTGCTGTAGGCTTGAAGCCTTCTGCCACAGGAAATAAACAAGGGAGAACCCACAGGATAGCACATGTAGTGGCTGAATGATGCTTTGGGAGGTGGCATCAAATCCGGACAGAGAAAAGTACAGAGAAAGGTTTCTCCACACTGAATGCTGCTAAGAAACAGAGGCTAGTGTTGCACTGAAATGCTATATATGCTAACAGATAAATGAACTGGAAGAGAGGTGATGATATAAAGAATATAGTTAGTGCGCAGAGCTATATTTACAGAGGACCTCAGCCAGGCCGAGGTTAGCAATAGAGATGTGTTTACTGTTCAGACACTGGTCTGACAGGCTCAGCCTGTCCCTTGGCTAAGGGCAGGTCCATTCCAGGCCAAGACCAGGGAAAGAAAAGAAATCAAAATTAGCCAAATCAAAAATTATTGGTTATATATATTTATTTTCACAAAATAGTTACATTTTGCTGTAGTATATAATTGAGTATCATCATTGAGCTTAGCATATGTGTTCATCTGAAATATTTCACTTGCAATAAAGAGAACTTTTTTCCTATAAATAATATGAAAAAGTTATATCTGAAACACACGTCACTCTTTGAGTTAAAAAATAAATCCAGATAGACCAAAGACAACATAAAACGTAAAAATACCCTCCTCTAACACATTTAAGCAAATGGAGCTTTTGTTCTAAGATAGAACAGTGACACTGAAGTGTTCACTCCATCTCCTGCACGTAGCTGTTGAAAGTTTTACATCTCTTTGTAGACTATACCTAAAAATACTGATTCTATAAATATTTTAATTTATTCTTTACCTCAAAAGTCTGTCAACTTTTATCATTAAAATTGCTATTTATTTGCTATAATGTCCAATTTTCAAGACCCGTGTGTTTTATAAAGCAAATTCTAACAGGAGAAATAAATAATTAAAAGTCACTCCAACTCTAGAGATGCTTGGTGCCCAGCTCTAAGAGAAAAAAAATTAGTTGCTTTGTGTTGCATCTTGCTTAGTGGTGTTAGAATGATGGAATCCAAGTCAGAATTTCATTTTCCTGTTCCTGAAGACAATCATTCATGATAACCATGAAATACTGCTGTGAAAGTGTTGAGGACATAAAAAACTCATACGGCTTCCATGGCAGTCAGACGTTTTTGTTGAAGAGAAATCCATTGAAAGTTACCAAGTATAAAGATTTCTAGACCAAGGTGTTTCTGAGCTGGTAACTGTTGAAGGCTTGGAGAGGATGAGAAAGAAGCGTGATACGTGGTTGGTCTGTTCCTTCTCCTCTGTAGACATCTGATTGTGAACACTGCTGGAGACAGGATTTGGGGCCAGATGGATGCAGCCACAGCCACTCCCTCCCCTTTCCTACCCTTCATATTTCTGAAACAACTGATGCAAGGACTCTAGAAACACATAACTAAACCAGCAGCAGGTCCAGTCTTGTGTATTTAATGAGGCAAGAGTCCAGTTTGGAGAAGAAAATAGGTTGCAATCATATAATTAAAAATGGAATGGTTATATGCAAGGGAGAAGTATTCGAATCGTGCAGGCTATCTCAGTACCTCTTCTTTGAATTCAAAGTTTTGCACCTACAATACTTTTGTTTGAATGTGGATCCTGGTGCTTCATCTTTCAGGCTTGTGTGAGTCAACTGGAAAAGAAAATAATTCCATGTGGACATCACACAAGTTCCTGGGCAACCAAACAGGAAGCAAACTGACTTTCTTCTTGGATGGGTAGCTAGAAACCCTGTGTAGTGGATTTTAATGAATTATTTCTGCATGGAGTTGGGAAGAGAAGCAGCAGGTACACAAATGGCAGGCAGCATATTACGGTATGAGCTACAAACAAGCTGACACCAATTTTCTGCTTTCCCTTGACCTGGTACCATCTGAGGATATCTTGTGCTGGCCAGTATCATCACTGCAATGTCTGCTCATAAAACCCAGTGTGTGGATCATGCTCTCCCTGAGACTGGCACAGTGGGAGGGCTTGAGAAGGAGTCTCTCTGAGGTGCATATGGAGCCAGACAATCTATCTAGGGTTTTTTGGAGGACCCTGCAAATGAACTGTCTCTCTTACCCTCACCCCACGAAGTGACCTGAGGCATTTTACCAGGGAATGCTGTGGACTTGTGGATTCTTCTCATACTAAGGAAAGGGAGGTTTGTTGTTTGCAGCAAACAGTCCAACTGGAAAGCATTTCAGCTTCCCTTAGAGGATTTCCCACATTATGCTCCAGGCTAGAAGTTAACTGGGCAATACCTTCTTCCCCACCTCTCTGCCCTTGTTGTCACAAGGATCATTCAGAAAGTCTGTGAGTTATAGAGGAAAGCTGCTGCATAAACTCATTGCACCGTTTTGGGCGTGAAACTGCACAGCAGCCTGCCCCATATCATCTTCTCCACCCAGGGAGTAGGTACAAGAGCAAAAACTCTTCTGTGCCTAGGGAAGTGACTTCCCTCCTTGTATTTCTAGTCATATTTTTTACATCCCACAACATTCATTAGTATAAAGTTGATCAGAAGCCTGGTAAAGAGAGCTTTAACAAAGTAAGCTCTATACTGGGCATTACTTTCCTGAATAATTCCTTGTCTTGACTGCAGAGCAAAATTAAGTCCTTATTGCCCCAGACATTACAAGAGATAACCAAGAGATAGTTGCTGTTCTGAAGTGTCTATAGTGCAAATGTGAAAGCGCAGCACTGGAAGCAAAATAATATAACCCTCATTTTATAGGCAGGGAAGAGTGGAACAGAAAAATTAGATGCCAATACTGCATTAAAATAGAACCCATCTCTCTATACTCCATGGCTAGTCCTTGACCCACAAGACGATCTTTCCTGTTCTGCACCACTACAGAGCGCTTACACCGTCTGATCTGCACAATGATATTTCAATCTCTCTCACAGTTGCAAATAATTTTTAGAAATGTGAACTGGTAGAGAATCACATCCTTGTTGTGCAACAAATTGTCACATTTTCCCTGTCTTGTGTGTTTTGGTTTGTTTTTTTTTAATCATGGAATCATGTGCTTATTAGTTCCCCTTGTACTGCAGCCTGTCTGCACAGAGAACAGTCACCAGGTGCTATGATAAAGAAGAAAGAACATCCCTAAGTTATTTTTGTCTATTGACTGAGAAATACTAATAATTTTTCAGCTGTTAGATGTTCATCTCATGCTGTGTGTTAATTTTCTTTGCTCTGTGAACTGATCTATGGACAGTTGTCCAAAATCTGAAACATTTTGGGGCATGGCCAGGTGGAAAGGGGTAAAAAGCTAAAAGTTCTAGAGCACCTATTCAGCTCACAAGCACCCAGATTGCCCTGCTGCATGTTACTGCCTCTTCAGATCTACTGCCCTGGCTGCATGCATAGTGATCCTTAACCCAAGACTGTCATAATAATCTGGATATGTTTAGGCGCTGTAAATCATATGCCTTACCTCACCTGAATCATTCTGAGAGAACTGGGTTACATGTGGGGTTACAGCAGAAGCATGTTTTGAAGATGCTTCCTGCAATGTTGCCCCTCTCTCTGGTTCTCTGTGTGGTTATTGTAAAGGTTCTGGAGGTAAGGGTAGGGAATGGCTTTAAAGGAAAGCCTGGGAGTTTTTTGGTGGGGGCTAGATCTACCCTACTCTTTAAGTTTATGGCATTTATCAGTGTTGACAAATTTCCTGACAGTCCTCCAGCCCCCAGCAGCTGCGTGCACACACGTGACACATGTATGTGGACATCACGCTCACACTTTCCCCCGGCCCTTCCTCACAAGGTGTCCACAGACCTGCTTGCCCTATCCTGCCCTCCCCATCGGCAATGGGGCGCTGCTCAGCTGATGTGTCATTCCAGCAGCACAGTAGATCTCTGCCCTAAGAGAGAAGCAGACTCCACCACCCAAACCAGTAGAGGTGACAAGCCTGGGACTAGAGTTTCAAAGACAAAAACTGGGACAAGTGGAGGAGCTGTCATAGATAAAGGTTTTGGTGGAGTGAGGGACTCAGGAAGACATAAGGGTAACCTCTTCCTTCTCAAGTCTTTTCTACAATGACACATTGCAGCACTTTAATGTAAGGAGAAAGGGGCACATGCGTAGGAAGAATATTTATCCTTCTGAGATCTCTGCTCTACGTGAATTCCCATCCAATCCTCTGTCTAAACCTACAATCTTCCTTATTCCAGGACTGGCAATCTTTCAACAAAGGAGGGGTGGGTTGTATTTTTCTTTCCCCAGTTAGCTATTAAGTGTGCCAATGGAAACTTGGCGGGAAGCTGAAGATGCTGCTTTTGCTTGTGAGGGGAGGTCTCAGTTCCTGCTGAATTTGGAGCTCCATGGGGGCCAGAAGCAAATGTGTGTCTCTTTGAAAATGCCACAGTGCTCTGACTGCTGAGATCTCCCATGTTGAGTGTGATAAAGCTGATCTGGCCCCATCCTCTCTTTGCTGTTGCCCTCTGCACTCTGCAGATTGGCTATAGCTGGGCAAGTGGCCCTGGGAATTAAACTCCACAAAATACCAGGCCCAGTACCCTGGCCTACAACAGAGGGAGGCAGGAGCTGGAACAGTGTGGCTGGTGGAGGACAGGCAGCTGAAACAGTGTGGCTGGTATGTAGCTCCAGTCATTCATTGTGTGAGGCACCTTTCTTTTTTCTGTTTTTTCCAAAACTGGTTGTTATAAAACAGAGAGGCCACACAGGGAATATATTCTCCAGAGAAGAGATAAACACTAAGTGGCTGGGACAGCAAATGTTGGGACTGACTTTCTCATAGACTCCTTGAATATCTAAATCTACAGGAATGCTGACATTTTGGGGATAAGCCAGCCCCACCCTTCATAATTAGGGCAAAAGCCCTCTGTGGGTTGACAACACCCTTGTGTTGCCAGATACTCCTATGTGTCAAGTACCGAATTATCCAAGGACGCAGAGACATGTCGATGTCAGTGGAAATTATGCAACATATACGTTGAAAAAAAAAACTCTGAAGTAGCCCCATAATGACAGATGAATTAGGCCATTTAATATGTACTTAAATGTCTTGCTAGATCAAAGTTAGGCCGTATGTGCTTGGCTGTGCGTGGGGACTTGATCTCATACGTGGATTTCTTCCTCTGTTTCCCCCAGGGACCAGATCTTTTGCGCACTTAAACAAGCTGGAAACAGTTGAAACTAAATCCCAGTATGTAACGTGAATCCTGCGTTTAGTGGGTTTGACTTTTAAAAATGCGAACACACACAGGCCCTGATGACTTCAATAGCATTTATGGGTGCTCGGTGCTTTTATAAATGTCACACTATTTATAAAATATTTCTGTGCCCTTTTTTTATATTCTCTGTTGGCCTGTCTCTTTTCCACTGTGGTATCTTTGATTGGTATAGTCACATCAGGATGTAGCATGTGTTTGAATAATTAAGAAAATACAAATAAAAATAAAAAAAAAGCCAAATAAAAGTTATCTTTATTCTAGTCCATATTTTTCCATTGCTCAACCACCAAAGATAACAATACCATTTCACCACTGCTTTTTACATTCTATGGAAGAAAAATACTTTAGTTTTGCAGTGGTTTATTAAACGTTTTAAGTCCAATTATTTGCCCCTAGAGTTTCCCCCCTAAGCTTTAGAAAATCGTTTCGGCTATATCGAAACTCATGCCAACTTCCTGGCTTCTTGGCCGCAACCCATCAGTGAGCGCTCTGCTAAGAACCACTTTGAGGCTCTCCTTGAACCTCTTCTTCTTGCTGCTTCCTACAAAGAAGTAAACCAGGGGGTTGATGCTACTGTTAACGGTGGAGAGAACAACGGTGACATGGTTCTGCTGGCTGAGCAAAGATGACCAGTGGTGGTAATTCAGAAGATACAACAGCCTCATAGGCATGGCAAAGATGAGGAAGACAATGACTGTGGCCACAATGATGATGTAGAGCTTCGACGAATGAGGTCTCAGGGAGTTACGGTGAATCCTGATAACCAGGATCAGGCTGGACAGAATCATTAGAGGAATGAAGATCATGAATGTCAGGATCCATGTGAAGATGAGCAGTGCTTGGCAATGGTTGCCATCGTCGAATTGTTCCTTGGTTGAATCATCTTTGCATGTTAAATATTCGGCTACTGTCATGAAGAAAGACAGAGTCCACAGAATTGCACACACAATTGCTGATTGGTGCTGTGACCGGTGGCATCGGTACCAGATGGGGTAAACAATAGACAGACACCTCTCAATACTGATGGCTGTCAGGAGATATAGACCAGTATTATAGCCGAGAAGGAAGACAATTGATAGGGTGGTGGTTACATAATAGTAAAAACCATATGCGAATCCAAAACCAGCGATGTACTCAATTGACAGAATAAACGTACAAAGCAGTAAGGAGATATCAGCAATGGACAAATGTGTGATGTACGCAGTGAATGGGTTTCTTTTGATCTGGAAGCAGAGGCACCAGAGGACAATTCCATTTTCACAAAAACCCAGGAAGGAGATGATCATAATTACCCAAAGTGGGGTCAATATCTCCCAGACCCTTTCCTGTGTAGAAATGTTTCTGTGCATTGAGATGTTCTCTGTGCCTTCGCTGGGATGAAACGTTATGTTTGACTCATCCATGGGGAAAGCTCAAGTTTGGATAGCACAGCTCTTCCTGCAAATATGTATAAAAATATACTGTGAACATCATGTGCTCCTCCCCTCCCCCTTTTCCTTCTCTTTTGTGGACCCTCAATTTCTGGTCATACATGAAGGCCTTGGCAAAAGGAACACCAGCTTTGGTATACTGATGCTAGCTAAAACCCAGCTAGAACTACTCTTGGCAAATGTTAAAGATCACTAAGCCCATCATGCCAGCAGAAATCCTGAGCCGCCTTCTCTAAGGGGCTCAGCTTGTGAGTGCTAAACCACAGCTAAAGAGATTCTCTTAAAGAGCTCTTGGACAATCAATGTCTCCATCACATTGCACAGTTTCATGATATAGTTGTGACAAATGGCATTGGTGGTTCTTGTTAGAGCCCTAGATTGTTCCCAAACAGGACTCTTCAGTTCCTATTGAAGCTAATGGCACTAATTTTAAGTTAAATGTATGCATTTCAAGTGAATTTGGCTCATAGGGTTTTTGGTTTAAAAAAAAAAAAAGATACCAACATCAGTTTTCCAGAAAGGGATTTAATTAAGTAAGTAAAAATAATATGTAGTTACTCAGCATTGTATTCCCTCCAAGTACAGAGGTGGAGGGAAGGCAAAATGCCACTGTTTTGAGAGAGCAATTTCTTACCTGCTTTAAGTGTCATTTATCACAGCATAACATTAATTTAACCATGTTTACACATAGCACAATGGTAGGTATCTTGCAAACATTACAAATCTAACCCATCAAAAGGAGATGTTGTTCATCACATCATGTTCATCATCATCATCATCACAAATTGTTCAGGTTCACTACCATTGTTATAATGGTTTTAACTGTTGTTTTGCTGAGTTATGGGGTAAATTCTCCGTTTGTATGTCTCCTTTTATCTCATAACAGAGAGTTAGTAGCATTGGCTTCAGCTGATTTTCATACAAATATTTCATACCCCATTCCCTGTTAAGTTCCCAGCTGCCCTGTGATGATACACAGTCACATTCAGGACACTTTTGGATTCACTGATGTTAACAGGGACTAATTGTTGACAATAAGCTTACCTAGCTGACTTGGTTCGTCCATATAACCTACCTTGTTCATTAACATGCCATAATGAGAATTTACCCATACCCTCAAGTGGTTAAGAACATCAAATGCAAGGTAGAGAAGTTTTACTGGGGCAACTTTTGCAATGATTATTTAAAGAGAGCCATTCACCCCAGTCATAGTTGTTCTCTCATGAGCCTTGCATTTCCTTGTTTCAAAACAGCCGGTTAAGACAGGAAATTACAGTCTAAGAATGAGCATTCTGTAAACAACCTGTGAAGCCTCAGGGTTTGCTGGCATTTAAACCTGTGCAAAAATGTTAATGGTGATCCCACCTGTATGCTGACCATGCCACCACCTGAGACAGCTGAAGGCAACAAACAATGTAGCTGGAGATGTGATAGGGAAGTGATTGTGAATGCAACAAGTGAATGCAGTAACCAGAATGAGTGGCAAGCCTCCCAAACAGCGTTCTGCAAAAACTGCAGAGGGAAGGTGCTCAAACAATGTGCTGTTGGAAGCATAGTAAAGGTTCACAGAAAAAAAGGAGAGGAGAAACTACTTCAAGAGTTAAAACAAATAGGAAAGGAAAAGGAGAATGAAAATACTCAAGTATGAAAAAAAAAGACTCAGAGTATGAAAATATTCAAGCAAGTTCTTGGTTTGTATCACTGTAGAAAAGGAGTTTTCTCTCTGGAGAGTAAAACAAAGAGGAAAAAGTTCTGGACTTACTAAGGTCATTCCCACATGACAGCATTCAGAGATGTGGATGGAAATAATCCTCTCCTTCCAGATACATCCATGGTTTGTTCAGATTTCCTTGAAGCTGTTGAAGAACTTCCTTGAAGAAGCTGAAGGTTACCTTCTCCAACCATTGGCATTTGGTAAGAGGGGGAGCGAATAGTGACTCTGACCATGACTCAAAAAGAAGTGTGCAGTCCTCCCATTGCTCCAAAAGTCTGAGGCATGCCAAATAAAGGGTCCCAGGCTCATCATCTGAGGCTGAGCTTCAAATGGCATCACTCAGTAACTGGCAACTCATCTAGCTGAAAGCCTGGGATTTAACTCTTGTGGGAACTGAATGGCAGTATATGGAAAGTTGTCCTGAGCTGCTACAATACCAAGAGACCTAGTTTAAACAAACAAACATGAAGGGAGTAGAAAATCTATTTGGGGACGTTAAGATCCAAAGAAAAAATCTCAATTTAGAACTGTGCCACCACATGCCATCTAAAAGTCAATTCGCAAATTTGTTTTATATTTTTTTATATGAGAAAAGAAGAAAGTGAGAAGGACAGAGGGACAATGAAAAAGAAAGAAAGAAAGAAAGAAAGAAAAAGAAAGAAAGAAAGAGAAAGAAAGAAAGAAAGAAAGAAAAGAAAGAAAGAAGCCACAGAGCAAAGAAAATAGCCCATCATTGTGTTAGTCTCATACATCCATTCCTCTAGGTAAAATCTGTATCTTGAGATTATTCTACCAGGGGAAAAAAAAAAGAAAAGAAAAGCAAACCCAAAAATCTTTTCATGAGATTTAAACAGTCTCCCCTGAAAAGTTCAAACAAGACTAGGAACTTGAAAAGTCCCCTGAGGATGCCCCCTGCTTTTGCCCCAAGTATTAGGTTGTTTTTATATTCAGATATTAGCAGAACAAACATTCTTAGCCAAATAAGGAGAGAGTTTGCTTGGTCTTCTCCTTTGAATGTTTCACTAAAACTACCAAATCCCCAAATGGGAAGAGCAACTAACTAATGTGAGAAATAAATGACCCCAAAGGGAGGGTCAGAGTAAAGTTAGGAAAGGAAAAGAGTGAAATGAAACAACTTCTAACTGTTTTTTGTTGTCTTAAGTTGTAATCTACCTTACATTCAACACCTATGGGACCAAAAATTTCAAGCTACCTCTGAAAAAGGAAAAAACCTGTTCCTTTCCCCAAAAAGGAAATATGCATACAAGTGATGAGAAGAGTCATTGTAGGAATCTGTTAACATGTCAAGATTGACCAGGTACTTGTGTTTGCAGCCCACTGCCGTCCAGAATTGGGGATGCCCTGGCTTCCCTGTCTCCAAGAGGCCATTGGTTTGTGAGACCTCCCTCATGCACACAGCACCTCCTTCATGACTGATCCCTGTAGCACCATCAGTCACCATCTACACGGCCAGGGCACCAGAGTGAAACCTGGTCTTGAGGGGAATAGGTCACAAATACACCTCATCCTTGGTGATTTTGGGAGGAACAGGAAGGTTGAATAGTGGTGTTTATATCAGATGCTGCCAAGAGTTGGAGCAGCTATTTCTGAATCAGTTTAACTATTCAGATATGAACAAGGGGGCTACAATAGCAAAATGTGGAACTTGAGTAGATCTTGGGACTAGAAATTAGTACTGATAGCAAAGACATGATGGGCAATATGGAAACTCTTTTAATTTTGATCTAAACTGAATGTACAGGAAGATGTCACATGAATGATAATTTATCCTGAAACTTCTCTCTCTGACACTAACTTGGAGGGACAAAGCAGCTTTGCAGTACATGTAAACTGAAAGGACTAACACCTGCAAATATCCTGTAGGCAGGAAGCTAGTAGTGTTACCTTTTATCATTTTTCTTTGAGTCTTTGAATAATTTCACGTTCTTGTATCTCCAATTCCTGGAAGCAGAAGGCAACCTGTAAAGAACTTGTAATTTGTTCATTAAACACAACCCAACAACCTAGGATTTATAAGCCAGATTAGAGGGGTTTATGTAGTTGGTATAGGTGCCAGGATATAAAAAAGCCTCTGTGTACACAGGAGTCAGATCTCCCACTATATACTTACATGAGCCATAACAAAAACCCCTCAGGGATGAGCTTTGGTAGCACTTTCAGGAAGTGCATTTTTTCCTGATGGTCATTCAGTCATTACCACTTTCCAGCTGTAATTCATTCCTTAATTACTCAGCTCTAACAAAGGTTAGGAGTTGGGCTTAGGTTTCAGAGTGTGGATTGAAGATCTGGGTGCAAACCACTAACAGAGAGCTGAAGGGCATGCTGAAAAACAGGGGTTGTAAGAGGGCCAAAGACTAAACAGGAGGCTTTAGGGTGCTGTGGAGAGCAAACAGAGGATTATGGGGCACACTGAGAACAAGCTGGAGAGGGACTTCTTACAAGGGCATGTAGCAATAGGACAAAGGGAATGGCTTTGAACTGAAAGGGAGTAGGTTTAGATCAGATACTAGGAAAAAATTCTTTACTGTGAGAGTGGTGAGGTACTGGAATGAGTTTCCCAGAGATGCTGTGGATGCACCATGCCTGGAAGTGTTCCAGGCCAGGTTGGCTCGGGCTCTGAGCAGTCTGATCTAGTGGAAAGTGTCCCTGCTCATGGCAGGGAGGCTGGAACTGGATGATCTTTAAGGTCCCTTCCAACACAAACCATTCTGTGACTCTACAAAATGCCTGGGTCCTAAGGGTCCTAAGACTCCTTAAGTCTCACAGAGAATAGAAGAGCCATGATGACTTATGGATACCCCTCAGTAGGTGATATGAGAGTGTCATTAAAGTAGGAGTTAGGTGTGGGGTAAACTTAAGTTAAGGTTACCCTAACCCAACTGCCACCACAGAACTTGCTGGACATCTTTTACTCTACTCATGCCAGCCATGATCCCAGCATATGTCAGTTCCCTAAAGGGTGGTAACTGAGGGATTGTGTTTTGTAGGCAACAGGTGTGAGAGCTGAATTTATTGTTGGTTTCTGCAAAGCAAGGTGAATATACATGTCACCAGCAAGTTTTGAAACCAACAGGGCTCATCTGTTCATAGCTAAAAGTAAGGTTATGGTAGGAGTTAAAATTCTAGAAAGCATAAGACAAAGATTACTAAATCCAGAATTGGTGTAAGGCTGAAGACTCCTTGGTGGCTGCTCATTTGTTGTAAGGCCAGTTGTAAAATCCTATTAATGGCAATTATAGGATTGTGTTTTCATGAGAACAGTGTGGAATAGCAGGCTCTGAAACAAGGATTACTGCTTAATCCTGCAATCCTACTGAGAAGTTTTGACAACTAAAGTTGGTAGACGTGAATTAATTGTATTATTTTGTGGGTGGTTAAGACCCACCACATTTTGTTTATGAAAGTGGATTTAGGGCCTGAAAGCCAAGTGTACTGTGGGAAACAGGGAAGAACTTTACCTGAGGAAAGAATAAGGCAGATAGTGAGAGATGGGACAGTTTGTAGTTGGTGTTGGGACCATACAGGCCCCTAAAATAGTTTGGTATGGCTGTTTGCAGATTACTTTTCTATTACTTGTCAGAGATGTTTTTGAATGATTCATGGATTTTTGGTTCTGCTCTAAAAAAGCTGATGAGAAAAGGGTAATTAGTAGCAGACAGAGAGGTAGGGGCAGGCAAGCCCCAAGCTAGTGTGCAGATCTCTGGAAGCAAAGCGAGGTGTCTGGCCCATTACTCTGGTGGTGTTGCCCAGGCTGGTGGAAGGTTACAGGACTTGTTTACGTGTTCACTTTATGAACTGACTGTCGCGTGAACAAGGGAGGATTTGGAGATGTTCCTGCTCCTGACTTGAGCCACACCTTCTTTTTTCCGACCTGCAGGGCTCTGGGTGGCAAGCCAGGGCTCGGCACTTAGGGGTGATGCCAGCAGCAGCCGGAGCAGAGCTCCAGCTCGGCAGCCCGGGGGCGAGGTGGGTGCTGCTCACCCCCGTGTCTGCCCCCTGCAGGGGGACACAGCTGGCTCCACTCCCCACAGCCCGAGGGGAAATGGGCCAGATTGGCTACAGAAGCTGTACAGACATATTCACACAATACCAGCTGGCCGTGTTTGCCCACCTGGGCGCAGCACACGGGGTGTTCTGGATCCGAGCTCACACCTCTGTGTCATGTCACAGCTGGTGAGGAAGCAGCCAGAGTAAATTGCAGGGAGTTTCCCAAATCAGAGAGAGTATCGGCAAGAGAGGAGCTCTTAGTGTTGCTGTGAGCTTGGGGAAACTAATATAAAATAACAAGGTTTCCTAATGCCCATCTTTATCCCCTATATCCTTGGGTTTCAGAGGCTCCTCAGCCATCTGCAGACCTACCTTCAGTCACAACATGCGTAGCAGGCGGTTGTTCTTACCTTGAAGACAGTGGGATCTGTCCCCAGTGGAAATCTACCCCTGCTAAAATAATTCTGAGTCTTATTTCCCTCTTGGTCTGCTCACTGATGGCACAAATGCTTGCACCAAACCCAGCATCATCACGCATCAAAAGAGAAAATACACTGCACCTGTCTGCTGGCAGCCCCAACAGCAACCAAGCGTTAGGGCCACCACTGCTATGTAGTGTAAGACAGTACAGGAAACAGTATTTTCTTTCTACACTTTCATTTCATATATGTAAAACAATACAGGAAACCACTGGGGAGACAATAGGGTAAGAATGGCAGTAATAACTTGGCGTATGTGATTAGAATAGGCAGTTTGAACCACTTTAGCTTTAGTTGTGCAAAGCAGAAGTTACACATTAGAAAATGTGACTGAGGCATGATAGAGATGAGTCAGAGCTTCCCATGATAAAATGTTGGAAGAAAAGCTCTGAATGCCAATTAGCCAGTAGTGCATATAGAGTAAGACATTTTGTATTACTGATAAAGTTACTGAAAGAAGGGTCTGATACCACACTGCTCTCTCTCAGCCTGTGTTGTTTCTGGATGTTCCCATCAACATATGTTGAAATCCCTCTTGAAACACAGTTGCTTGTCACACTAAGTTATGTCTGTCAAGTGCTTGCCCTGTAAGAAAGATTGCCCTGAAATAATCTTTATTCTTGATTGTACTAGTCTGTCTTCTTTATTTTACCCCTGTTTACTTTTATTCTGTATCAGAGATTCATCATTTGCATGCATTTCCAACCTATCACAGAAATTAGCCATTATTCTTTATTTGCCCTCTGCACTACAGGAATAGATGGTTAAGTAAGATGTTTGATGCACGTTACTGTGAAACCTGAATCCCTTTGCCTGGGCTCACTGAACACTCAGGATTTTTCACCTGAAGTCTGGTGGTTCACCTGTCTCCCTGTCCTCTGCACAAGAGAAATAGCCATACTGCTGAGGATTCCTTGTACTGGAAAATTATATAAAAGGATGATAGCTGCTGTATGGAGTCACCAGTAGTTAAAAAAAATAGATGTAGATGACATGGGAATTTTTAACAGCCCTTTCTGGACACTCTTTGGACTCAGCCGGGACAGGTCTGTGACTCCTTAGGGCAACATCTTTACAAGTCATCTAATGACATGCTGAAAATGTAACTACTGTGTATGATTGTAGTTAGATAATAAGCAGTAAACAACAAGAGCTATATAATGACATGTCTGAATGAGGTGTGTATTACTATGTGATGCCAGGGTTTAAAGAAGGAATTTCCATCAGAACTGTAAAAGTGGTCTAAAGGTCCATGAATTAATTCAGTATTTTAAAAATCAAAATTTCAGTGTGTTTATCACATTGTGGTTCTGCAGGGAAACTGTAGCCCAGTTTTCTCATGTCTCATTTCTCCTTTTTGAACTGAACCTCCCACAGTGCACCATGGAATATGACTTTGTATTACAATCCTCTTTTCTCTTGGCGTCCAGATGGGAGCATGACTGATGGAGATGAACCAGAGCACAGTGCATCAAAACATCATTGCAGAAGGGAAGTATTTCCTCCTGCTTTAGGATTTTTCCCAAATGCAGAATTTTTAAAATGAAGAATCTCAAGCTGCTAAACAGTTTCCTTTGAGAAAAGTTCTTCTATTATTTTTAATTGCTTCTAATACCCTTCTCTTTCCAAAGACAAAACATAGACTCAGAGATATTTTTTATCTTTCAAGGTGATCCAGCTTGAAGACAAGTGCAAAACAAGCTTATGCAGTAGGTTTACTGCATGAAGTCAGAAGGTCACTGAGTGAAAACACTGAACTGTCTGTTCTATCAAGTGTATATATATGGAGTGGGTCTAGAGTCCTAAAATATAAAAAAGGCCATTGTATTTTCTGAGAAAGGAAATTGCTAAAGTGTAGCAATAGTACAGAACAATGACTCTGAGGGTAGAAATCATGAGGCCTGGGTTTACTCTGTTTCAGACTGCCTCAACATCATCAAAATTCCTCCTCTGCAAAATGGGAGTAGCATGGGAGCACTGGGAGGCCGACTTCAAATCTGTGAGACCCTGATCTAATATAGTAATATAAATACTAAAAATACAAGGAATTTACCTATTACTTCAAACCTCACAAACACAATAAGAAATTAGTTTGGTTCTATTACGGTAAAAACAAGGGGTCTTGGCTTTTTATTTATATATTTCCACCTTTTTCAACTTTCTTCTTTATACCTTCAACAGAAATGGGACAAGATGCTAAGCTGTGGTAGTCATCACATGGAAATCCGTGTCATTAAACCAGGTAGTGGTTTGAGGACTCCAGGTTCAGGATTTTTAGCTCCTACAGTGATGTAGTGGCACATCTTGCCAAAGTTCCAGCATAAACATCTATAGTGGCTGTGTCATCAGTTTGCTTTCACAAACAGTATTGTCCTCTTCTATTCGTAATTTGATTTGGTAACAAAGTATCTGCTTTGCAGAGTTGAGATAACACTAAATAAGTTGTGTAGTGAACAACAACCAACCGAATTGCAGCTGGAGATAAAGAACCTGAAGTTCTGCATTTTTTAGGAATTCCACTACTTCTTCCCGTATCAAAACGTAAGTTTCCTTCTTCCTCCAAGCTGGAGGTGTTAAAGACATCACTGCTTTTTCCCTCCCCTTAACAGGGACTTCCAACAACTAAAATATGTTCAGAGTCAATTGAAGTCTCAGTCTTTAGTTAATAGAATATATTTTCCTTAGAATTTAGGTGTTCCAGGGACTACTGCTGCCTCTATTTCCTGCTGAACACATTTCCCAGGACGACATTTTTTATTCCTGGTCATACTTTGCCTTTATCTTTTGATGACAAGGACACATAATTTCCCTTGTCCTATGAGCAACACACCAGCATCTCTGGTGTGGCTCTCGGCCATCAATACGTGTTGCTGATCACAGTGGAGTCAGACGCAGGGAGGGCTCTAGGGCATGTCGCAGGTGGGCAGTCGTGTCTGCCTGTGCACCCATGGTGGGATGGAGTGGGCCTGAGCCGGCCGTGCAGAGTAGAAATGTTCAGGTTACCACCAGGCCCCAGGCCAACACAGTCCCACAGGATGTGGCCCTGGCAGCAAAGCAGTTTCACTGCACTTTCACTGCTCACAAGGCACCTGTGTCCAAAAGACTGAAGGTTGGCAGCTCTGTATCACCTATCCTGTTTCTCATTGTCTTTTTTTTTTTTCTGTCTCTGATCCTGGCTTAATCTTTTAATACCTTGTTGTGGTTTACACACACCCACATTCCCACTGACGAATATACATTGTCAGTGAGGTTGAGGAGCAGAGTTTACAAGCATGACTCAGAGCACACTTAAATACACTTCGTAAGTTTTCTGCAAGCACGTTGTTATGTGGATTGTTCGGCTGTGGTACAAAGAAATCAGACTCTAATCTGAGACATATTCTCAGCAAAGCTATTTCCAAGTCCTCCTCCAACTATGGATTGATGGAAGGAGATAGAGAGGTGTCAGTCACAGAGCTATACAGCTCCTCCTCATCAGGCTGAGTGTACCAATCACCCAGATGATTGTATAGTATATAATATGCATAATATTTATACACATATCTTGCCAAAATTAAACTTGGTACTCTACAAGGTGAAGAAAGGCTTGGTTTCTGGTGTTGGGGTATTTTTTTGAGAGACAGAGATGGGGGAAGGAAGAATCAGCAAGAGATTAGAATACAGTTGGTGGTGTAGAAGCCATATGAGTCAGAAGAAAAAAAGTAGATTAAGAGACTCATGAAATAATCTGATGAACTGTATCTCTTTATTTCACTGTAAAGTTTTGGAGACATTGTGATGGCTGAAGACCAAAATCAGAGCTTTCTTCTGACACTGCACAGAGACGGAGTGCCAGCGTTCAGAGCTGGAAGGTAACTCCAGTGACAGAGTCCTGAAACAGAGCCACATGCAGCACCATGTCAGGATGGCACAGCAGTGGGGTTCATCCCTCACGTGGCAGATGAGTCACTGGAGGCCGTGTCTCTTGCACCACGGCTGTTGGTTTGATGACTCTGCTGGGACAGAGGAGGCAGTATGAGTAGATGCTGGTCAGAATCTGTAAACACGTGGGGGTTTTTGTTCCTATCACCTGTGATAGTCTCAATGGGCACCTACTAATTCTGTTTTGGCAGAGTTAAACTACAGTACGGAATATGTGAGCCCAAAACCAGGGAATGAGCCCCAGGCTGTAAGGTGCTTCCTGATCCCAGCTAACTAGTTTTACAGGGGTTTCTTGCATCCTCTCAGCTACTTAAGCTTCCATGTGCACCTCAGGATGGGATCAGGGTGCAGGCTCTGAATACAAAGGCTTTTTATGGTATATAAACCACAAACTCTCCTGAAAGGCAAGCTCAAGTCAGGATGGCATGAGAACATGGCTTAAATGGCACCTAAATTCTAGCTTGTGTTCAGGCACTTTATTCAATCAAGGCTTAAGTTCTTCAGTCTTCACATTTTCATCAGCTGGGAAGAAACAGCTGAGGGGTGGTACTGCCTGTTCCATAATTGCAAATGTAAATCTTTCTCATGATGATCACTGAACTGTAGGTGCGTGATTTCTGAAGGAACATTGTGCCAGGCAAAACAAGGCCAGGCTTTTCAAGCATTCATCTCCTTGTGTCAGTGGTGAAACAGACTTCCTGGGTGGGAAACATGTGATTGATTAAGCCTAATTATACCTTCTGGCTTCCAAGAACAGGCTTTACGTTAATGCGAGAGGAGATACAGTCTCTGCCCTAATTCACAGCCAAGAGCACTTCCCCACTGCAGTAACTGGCATGATCTCTCACTGGCAATACTCCCATTCTCGCTTGTTCCTCACACATCTCAAATACACCATCATTATATCACAGGCACATCACCCCCTGGTATCGCTCTCGGACGTGGCTGTTGTAGCACCACGAGGCAAATTATGTGTTTGTGCACTTCAAAGCCTTTCTTTCCATAGAAAGTATTGCATAAGAGTCAAAATTCTTCTGGAATAAGCACAGGTGGCCCCTCCCTTCTAGGGTCATTTCTTTCTCATATGCTGAAGCCAAGCTCAGATGAGGATTTGGAAACACTTCTGGGGAAAGGAGGGGAATCATTTCCTTTTTGGGCTTCTGCCCTGGTCTTTTCTGCTCTTGGATAGCTGCACAATCTGATGGCTGTAGAAGCCAGAGATGTCCTCTGAGATAGCCCCCTCCCGGGGCTAGGCAAAGGCCTGGGCTGCTGAATAGTCTGTTTGACAGCTGATTTGAAAACAAACAGACCTTAAAATAGTATTTCTGCCATTGCATTGGCTGCAGACTTCCAGCCCTGTGTTGAATTGGACCAAGCAAAAGGAACAAACTAAGCAGTGCTGAAATGAATCTTCTGCCTCCTTTGTCCACCATATTACTCCAATGTCCACAGCTTTGGGTGTTTCCCCCTTCCTTCTTTATGGCTCCTTTTTTTTTTTTTTTCTCTGTCCTTTCTCTAATCACTTCTGCAGCTCTCCCTTGAGATGTTCTCTTTCTTCTTTTGAACACCCGAAGTGACAGACAAGACTTGAGAGATTGGGAAAATGAAAAGAAGAATGATGCAAAGGACAAAAACTCTAAGGCAAAGAGGCATGGGACTTTTTCCTTTACTTCAGCGCAGAGCTGTCAAAGCATGAGTAAAACCAACATGGAGAGTGTGGAGAGTGCAGGCATCTTCAGTATCTCCCTGCCACATCCTCTTTGCATTTCTACCCAGCAAGCCACTAGTCTGATCATAACCTGCTTCAGATCCTTCCCCTGTCACACCACCAGCAGTAAAAGTTCTTCTCTGTCTACATGCTCATTTCAAACTCACCCACTGGCTCCAGGGGGCTGCCTTCACCCCCTCTTTCTACCTCAGGGAGAAAATTTATTTTTGTCCGATTGTTTATGTAAAGTCTTTATTTGGTAGAGGTCTTCCAGGACACATACACACAAAACAGGGAATCTCAGAATTTTCTTCTCTTTCCTAATTTAGGCAGAAAAGAAAACCTTCTCTGTCACCTTAACCCTTTAGGTACACTGAGCTTTGAAGAAATGTTACCTTTTTGGAGGCAGTATTGCTGTCCCTCCAGTTACAACATCAACCCCAGCGCTTGTCCAAGTGCATGTGGTGACCTGCCTCAGCTTTGTCTTTCACTTTCCTCCCTCATGGCTCACCTACGGACTTGGAATACCACTAAACATGCTTGGCAAAAAAGTCATGACTTGAATTAGCTGGGGGTCCCCTCACCATGAACACGGTGGCTGACACTGAATGTCTGCAATTCTTCACATGCACAACCATCTATTATCTGCAAAATGTAGTGAGCTGACATTATTTGAGATAATTATGTCTAACACATATCTTATACATTTTAATTACCACAGCAGGTCCCACTGAAACCTCCAGCAAAGCTCACCCCTTGGCTTTACTGGGAACAGGACCCAGCCTGACGCTTGCTTGAATATTGGCTTACACTTTTTGTTCTGAAAAACTGAGGAAAACTGTCTGTGAAGCACGCTTTTTTCATCCAGTTAGGAAATTATATGATTACTTCTGTTGGACATTATCTGAAAGCGTCAGAGAGCCTTGGCCAGCCTGACAAGATTGTATCACCTCTAGCATGACAGGACATCTGGGCTGGAAACTGATCTGGTGCCAGAGGACCATGGCTTCTGGACAGCCTGGAAGGAAAACAGGCAGAAAATCCTGAATACTTTCAGGAAAGAATATGATTGGCTTAAAGACGGGATTTTTTTTTATTGCAATAACAAGAAATTCAGCTTTGCAAAGTAGGAGCTCCCTTCTTCAGCACATTAATGATCTTACTTCAGTGTAGTGCAAAAAAACCAGTCAGTATATTCTCCTTTGCATCTGTTCTGCCCTTGGGAATTCTGGATTCAAGTGCTTTGTGTGCAGGAGTGGTACTAATAAAGTCTGCTTATTTGGCTTTAATCTAGTTCATGAGTATATCTGTGACTTTCCATTCCTGTAGGACCAGTGGAGCCTTCAGCATCCCATTTGCTTCGCTTTCCAGGTCTTGCAGGCAAGAGTTGTCTGAGAAAGAAGGTGGCTGTCTCCTGTGAGTCCCTGGAGACCAGAGCAGCCTTAAACAACTGTAATAGCAAGAGTACCCTTGTGCCCACAGTTCCTCCTTCACAGGAAAAAAAAAAACCACGTGAGGCTGCGACAAGGCTCACATTCAGCCCCAGCAAGAATGACATGGGGATGGGAGGTGTGGGCGCCGTGAGCATAAAGCAAGAGTTATAGCAAATGCCTCTGAGCTACTTTGCTTATGAGAGAAATCATTTGAATTATAATACTGGTTGGCTTATTGTTTTAAATCAATGCCACCTAGTAGTCAATTTTTTCCTGAGTCTTTTTTAATTAATGGAGTACACACATAAGTATTTAAACAGCCTAAAGGGTTTCTGCCATTTCATTCAAAACTCAGAGGTCAAATGCACCAAAATAAAGATTTCATCCCAAACTTCTTTTTTTTATAGTCTCATTATAAAGTGCAATGGTAGGGTTTTATTCTTATTTATGTACTCCAAAAATGCCCTTGCACATTCCCTGTTAGCTCTGTAAAAGCAGACTGATAATGTGGTGCTTCTCCTTTGTTGACAGGAGATAACCCGGGACACACTGGGGAAGGTCACAGTGGCAGAGCCCAGTACTCAGCCCTTCCTCGCAACAGAGGCATTGAGGCTGTGTCTCCTTGCCTTGAGACACAGCCTCAGGCAGCACAAGACTAGGACACAACCAAGCTCTCCCCTTTTCTGATGGATATAGAGAACCGATTGAAATCATCACACCGGAGCTGGAGGGATCAGTGCTGCACCCCCAGCTGGGTCCTTGGAGACAAATTACAACAAAGTTAATGACTCATGGAAAATGTAGGACCTATTCCCGCCAAACTTTGAACATTATCAGCTGCTATTACCATAAATGGAGTAAAAGATGCTTGGTACTTTGTACTTTCCTGAGTCTATGTAAATAAGAGCAAACTACACTAGATAGCAAAAGGCAAAAGATAGAATGATACCATGAGTTATCTTTACATACTTCTGTATATTTATCTATTAACACAGTGCATTTATTGCTGTTTTAACACAGACACAGATCACTGATCACTGACATCGTGTTTTCTAAAAAAATTACAAACTGTTCAGTTACATAAACAAGACTTTATCCAGATGTTGATTTTTTTCTTTGATGGTAGTTCTGATTTTATCAGATTGGTTTCCATGTTAAGTACTTAGCAGCTGATGAAGCACATTGTAATTCCGGTGATTTTCCAACATGGTTATGTTTCCTGGGTTTTTATCAAAAGAGGAGAAGCATCTTTCATTGCTTTGGTTTCCGTGGGATGGAGGATTTCAAGAAATGAAGGTCTCTCAAACTGCTTGCTAAGGGCTCTGGGAGCAACAATGCAATAATTATCTTCAGTCATTAATTACCTCATTTTTAACCCACTCATAGTTCTCTCCAGTTTGATCTTGTTCATCACTGTCCAAAAGAGGCCTCCAAATGAGGCTTGACCTCACCATGGTGGTCAGTGCCACGGCATTCCTCATCTTTGCTGTGCTGTCAGACTCACAACCACTGTGAAATGCAGGCTTCTTGCATTGTTGCCACTCAGGCTCTTGTACATTTCTGCTTCACTCAACATCACCAACCCCCGGTCTCATTCTGTGTCAGGGGACGAAAAGATGAGACTTGGAGAAACCATTCAGAGAGCCCTCCAGAAAGCCTTAATGGATGGGACATGGGGGGCTAGGTGAGAGCAGAAACAGAGCCAGGATGGGTTGGAAACCCAGAAGTTTAGTTACACCGCCTTGAAGGGATGCACTCTGCAGGTGGATGAGTTTTTCAGATTTTTGAAGACTTTAAAGACAGCAAATTGCTACATGAGATTACCCAAGAAGAGTCACAGTCTTCAGCACAAGTGGATTTAAGGGGGAGGTGGAACCAGTGGCAGGTGGTGGTGTTGGATTTGCAGTGTGAAAAAACCAAAACATTTTGCCATTGGCAAGGCAATGCAGTTTTTGAGGGAAAAAAGTAAGCTTCACCTTTTTTTGTTTTCAAAAATTGTCCCAGTTTTTGTGGTGAAAACTCCATTTGTTTGTGAATTTGGGATTTCTTGGAAAAACACCCAAACCCACTAAATCTTCAAAACTTTAATGAGACACAGCATTTCACATCTCAAAGAACAGAGCACAAGTGGCTACAGAACAGGAAGCTGATGCTTGGGAATTGCAGGAATAAGGAGTGAAGGAAGGAATGCTCAATCCACCCTACCAGGTAGGCACCCTGGCCTTGGCTGGAAAATTAAAATCACATACGGTCCCTGCCAGAGTGATTCAAGGAAAATTTCCTCCCAGTCTCTGTCCCAGCTGAACAAGCCAGCTGAGCAGACTAAAAGGGGCAGAGGAGCCAGCTCCAGCACAGAGGGCACTGGCACCAGTCCGGGCTGGTTCCAGCACCTGTGGCCAGATGGGTGCAGAGTAGGGCAACCATGGCTCTATTCAGCTTCCTGGGACACCTGCCTGACAATAAGACCTGTGAGCACAGAGCCAGCACCATCCCCACACCAGAAAATGTGTTGTTGGTGGGGAAATCCATACTTAGAGAGGAAGCTGCATTCATTTCTGAACTTCAGAGCTGCAGGAGGAGAGTAGCAGGAAAGAAACACTGACCCTTTCTGTAGGTTGCCAGGTCCACATGTCTGCTGCTCCAGCCCTGTTGCCCATCTCTGGTGGGATTTGTGGTGAATGTGGCAGATTAGAGGGTGAATGTGCAAAACCCTGAGAGAAGTGGTAACCTTCAGCGAGGAGAAACTCATGTGCAGCTGAAGTGCCAAAATCTCCTGTCTAAAGACTGCTTTCCCCCTGCAGATCATCATCAGCAAACCCTTTCACATCACCTCCAGTTCCCAGTCACCTATTCCTGCCCATTCTCTCTAAATCCAACTTTTTCTCCCAGTCCCTCTTCCCTGCTGAGGAGCAAAGCCCTTCTCTCTCCTGTGCTTACTGCTCCTGGAATGTGGTGGGGGCCAACAACTGGGAAGAAAGGGTGGGACCAGGGTTGACAGAATATCCTAAGTTGGAAGAGACCCACAAGGATCATTGAGTCCCACTCTCAAGTAAATGTCCTGTACAGGGGTTGAACCCACAGCCTGGGTGTTATCAGCACCATGCTCTGACCGGCTGAGCCAGTCTCAGGGTCAGGGTCCTCTTGCCCTGCCAGCAATGAGGCTGCTAATCCTGGCATGTGTGCCAGGAGCTCATGGCCACCACTCTAGCACAAATACTCCTGGAAATGGCTGACAGGCAAGCACATCTTCCTTGGGAACTGCCTGCAGCAAGGGGACGGGGCAGTGCTTTGTGAAGCCACAGCCCTGCCTCCTGCTCAATGTAAGCCCACCCTGAGCCAGCAGCCACTGACAGGCACTCTTTGTTCCTCCAGGTGCCTCCTTCAGCAGCGACACCACTGGAAGCATGCAGGTAAAGGAGGATAAGCTCAGCAGGGAGCAGGTGTGAAACCAGAGGTGCCAGCCAGACTGTACAAGTACTTGGGAGTCTAAAGATGGTGGCAGGTGCCTGTGGAATTGGGAAGAGCTCTGGTTGCAGTTCTGTTCCCCCATCACCATGCACTACACTTGTGTTAAGTTATGGTACATTTAGGACATTCATCAATGCAAGCCATGGAGCAAGAGCCTCCCCCCTCACCGGGGTGCCTCTGGCTGCAGAGAGCCCCCAGACACCCCTCACTGAGCAGCCAGACCCAGTCCATCCCCTGGAGACTGCCCAGCTTCTGGAGGCTGTAGGACCCCAAGGGAGGCCCAGGAGCCCAGCATGTCTCCTGTGGCATTGCTTCCCATGACCCAGTGGCCCTGTGGAACAATTACATCAAGCTGCTTCTGTCCTGCATCCCAGGGGAGGGGGCAAATTTTGAGCACTGCAGGCAGCTGTGGGAGCCTGTGGGTTTGCAAATCCTCACATTTATGTAGGAATAGCAAAGTCAGTTGTACATTTCATGCACAGGACAGATGAGTTCCAGAGAGTGAACGAATGACTGCCTGTTTTGGTTAGGCTGGCTGCACTTGTAAGCAAGTATCTTGCAAATGGTGAGAAATTAAGACAGCTGAACCTTTGTTAACCAAAAGCTGGAGGCAAAGCAGGAATTTCTAGCAGCACCTTTTCAAGCAAGGTCAGAACATGTGACAGATCTGTCCAAACACTTGTGCCAAGTTTTATGGGGCAAGTAAAATAGTTTGTATTACTTCAAAATTCAGAATGAGGATTGCAGATTACTCTTCCACTGCTTATAAACCCAGGTAAACTCCAGGAGTGTTAGTGGGTGGACCAGGTCCAAACTTAGAAGTACTTTAGGACTTCCTCAATTTGTGCGTGCCTGGGTGATGTTTAATAATCTGTCTTTAAGTTCTAAATAGCACTCTTTTTTATTTTCCTTTTTAACTGGATGTGTTTCTGCCAGGGTACCATGTATTTCTCCTGCATAGTAGCTATTACCTTTCACAGATTTCCATCCCACAGGTATTTTAAAAGCCTGCCTAACTTACATCACTGACATGAGGCTCTTTGCCAACACACTTGCTGTTGCCATTTTCTTTTAAAGCTTGGCTGTGGAAGGTCGATGGATTAACACACCCATCTCCAGAGACAGGAGGATGAGTGTCAATCACTCCTGTGTCTGGAGGCAGTCCTTGGCTGTCCTATATGGGGAGGAAGCAGTGCAGGGGTCCCATCTTCAGCTTACCTTCGGTGAAACATGTCTGTTTATCTCTCTATGCTCATCTGGCTGGGGAGAAATTCCAAGAGGATTCAACTACTCACCTGCTGGTGGGATTTGAATCCACCTTCTCTGAGGATATGGGTCTCATTCCTCTGCCCAAGCTGCAGGGCATGGGTCTGAATGTCAGGTGGGAGTGTTTCTGCATACCGTGTCTGTGCTTAAAAGGGAGCACCCCCAGCCCAGGTACCTCTCAGAGCTGGGACTGTGCCACACTCCTTCCCAGAATGGAAGCCCAAAGGCACCCCCATAATACTTAAGCACTGTTTTTGTTAAAACCAGTTAAAACCACAAGCTTGAACAAGGTAGTTTTCTGCAGCAAGAGACAGCATGAGGTGAGACATGGGGCATAAACTCTCCCTCATCCCCCATGCATCCTGACAACTACAACTCTTCTCCACTTTTCATGGCCTCCTGCCTTGTAACAAACTTATGGCTCCTCGGGGGCCTCTGGAAAAAAATCTTTCCATTGCTTCTGCCTACATGTGTTCTCCTTCCAGTCCATGCACCACAGCAATCCTTGGCCATCCCTGTGCCACGAGCTCCACCTGTCTCTGGGGGCACAGGTCCTGCTCCCCTCCCCACTGCTCAGCCACAGCTTTTGTAACACAGCACTGACAGGTGCTCGTGTGGGTCGCTCTCCACCGGCACTCCTGGGGACGTGTGGTGACAGCTCTGCAGGACAGCCAGCGCAGGTGTCAGCCATGCCACACCTCCAGCAAATCAAAGGATCAGAGATTTGGGCTCTCCCCAACATCGCTGGTCTGTATGGCCTTTACAGAGATGCCTTTCAAAGGGCACTGGGCTGATGCAACATTCCCCCTCCAAGGGTCCCTTGTAGGTACAATCACCCCCTTTTCCTTAAGCATAGGGGTTGTTGAAATACACCATGGCATTTCATGCACTGCCCCTTCACTTAGCCTTCTGGGGGGTTCTCCAGCAACCAAGCAGAAGAGGCTGTTGGGAAAAGCCATGGGAAAAAGAAAGATAAAACCAGAAAATAAAAGTCAGATTTGCTTCTGCATATAAAAGAACACCACAAAAATGTGTTAACAGAGCAGTTGCACAGCACGGTTTTCCCATGTCTAAGGCATATGGAAACTTTGTCAGTCGCTTCATCAGCACACAAAGTTCTGACCCAGCTGTAGTGCTGCAGCACAGCCAAAGCTGTTCTGGCTCTTGAGGGAACCTCCCACCGAGGGGCTGAGCACTTGGCACCAGGCTGTTGCACTTCATTCATCCAGCAAGACATCTGCAACCTCGCTGTTCCAAGATTTTCTGCTATCGTGTCTTTTGAATGAAAGCATATTGTTAAGAAGAATGGTTGATTCACACCATTTGAAAATATAGAACTATATAAAGTTTTCTTCTATATGAAAGAAGTGTCTTTTCAGAGAGTTAAATCCTGCTCTCCTGTCCTCCAATGCCAGTGGGAATCTGGCATATCACCACTGAAGCCATGAGCAGCAGCAAGAACAGAGGAATATTTAGAGATACTTCTATCTTTTCCGTGCCTTCTCATTGGAGTAGAGATGCTATGTCAAAACCCACATAATGAATCTTGAACACATTAAAAAAAGTCAATGTATCAAAAATCAAATTGTTCTTGTAAATAAATATATTCCGATCTGCAGTGTTCCACTTGCAGGGCTATATTTTTAGTGTAAACCTCCACAACTTGAATTTTAACAGCTTTTTCATTGAGGGTTGGAATTACCCTTTCAAGCCTTTCAGCTAAAGCACAACTTTCTCACAGTGCTAAGAGGCAGGTGTGCTGTAACTGCTCCTAGGGACGCTGCTTTGGTTGTACCACTGTCTAAGGGAGACAGGTTTGCTTTTCTGAGCTGCCAGCCCGCAGAACAACTCAGAAGCTCTGACATGCACCTCTTCAGGCCCAGAGTTACAAGTCAGGTTGCACCACCATGAATTGGCCTCACAAGAATCTAAATTATCTCCTACTCCTTGCAGGAGACAGGCAGGAACAGGCATAACCTGAAACACTTTGGATACTTTCAACTTCAATTAGTAAGAATTCCCTAGTCTGGAACAAAAGCAACTGCTGAGGTCAGAATGGCCAGATTGACATGTTCAGCAAGACTGTGTCTTGATCAACAGCTGCTCAGAAAAATTTGCAGTTCTGTTCCCACAGCCAAATGTTTCTGCTCTGATTTGTTTGACTAGCCCCCAGCTAACACATTACATTGGAATTGACTGCCAGTACATCGCAATGAGCTCTTTAAGAGGCTCTGAGCAGTCAGTGACCCTTGATTATTAGACAGGCAACTTGTTTCTGTAAAGTCTTTCCTTGGAAGATCAGAACATACTCAGCTCAGATTTCTTCATGTTTTTACTCTGCATGTAAACTTAACTGATTTATACTAGGAATATCTAGTAGCTCTACAGCAATTGTTAATTATTTCTCGCAGCTGTAAAACAGGAAAGCCAAGTCTCTTGATTCACTACACCACGTTGCTACATGAGGTGTGTGTCTCTTGGAAATGGAAAACACATGGTCAGACCCATAGGCTATTTCTCCAAAAAGGGTGAGAGGATCTCTGCTTTTGTTCACGGGGAAGTGTGCTTCTCTAGAGGGTGAACCAAAGGAGAGAACAGCACTGCAGGGAACTGATTCATTATTTGTCTGTGTGCCACTCTGAGAAGAAAATGGGAGAAAGGGAACAGAATTTAAAGACAGAACCATTTCTTTGTTTCTTCCAAGTGCATGCTGCCTTAGAAACTGCTGGGTGTCTCATGGGTAACAGCATCTGTACCGTCATGATCCCCAGACTGTAAAGATTAGATGCAAATGAGGTTTGTCTCCCCACATTTAAACAGCCAGCTGAATCCAGACCCCAGAGAACAAGGGTATTAAATTTCCCAGATCATAAGCCAAGAAGAGTGTTTTTACGGGAAAACACATGCTACTGTATAAAACACCCAGTGAAAATCTTCTTAAACCTACCCAACACAAAGAGCCTATGCTCTCCTTGACACAAAGGAGGTGTCTAATGATGCTAAAAGACAAACTAACATTAGAGTAAACAGGGAGCACACTGGAACTTGAATGAACACTGTGACAGAGAACCCCATCACTGAAGGGTTACAAAAAAGGTCATCAAGAAGCCAGTTACTTGTCTTGTAGGAGCTTGTTTATGAAACAAGAGCTGCGAACCACAAGCTGTGCAGAAGTCGAGAACCACATCTGAAGATGTGCTGCCCTTTTCCCCTCAAGAGCAGCAGAGCAGCAGGCCCTCAGCAGCACAGAGCACATGATCTTCAGGCACACCGCAGTGCCCTGCTGCTGCCTTAAGGTCCCCGGCAGCAACTCCCATGTTACAGCCAATTAAAGGCAGATTCTGCCTATTAGGTGATCATGGGCCCCATCCAATTAAGTCTGACTAATGACATCTAGGAACCATTATATGGAAACCCTGGATCAACAGGTTATTTTTAAGAAGAGAAGGAGATTAATAAGAAAAATCTCTGAAGACCAAAATCCCTGGACTGACAAATACTCCAGCTATATTAAGAGAGATTGATCCCCAAAGCATGTCTCATGCTTCTTTGCATAAAGGACTGCTCACATGCTGTGCACTAGAAGCAAACAGAAATGTGTGCTGACTCACCTGACCTCTGTATACTCCACAAACTGGAACCTGATAAATTCCACTTATCTGTGTCAAACCTCAGCCACACTGCCACTGAAAATACCACTGTTTGATCCTGCACTGAGAGCACTGCAAATTATTTACTATTCCCCAGAATCCATCATGAGCCCCAAGAGTGGTTTCTCCATCAACTCTGCCCATTTTCATTTGGTAAACAGTGACATTTCCCCTGCTTTACAACTGAAGCTAAAAATAGCATCTTTCATTTCATAACTTCCTGAACTTTATCAGAAACATGTTTTATGCAGCAAGCACCAGCACTGGCAACAAGCTGAGGGTATGAATAGCTGTGAAGACCCTACACAGGACCAAAGTAAATTAGGCACTGAAACAATCATCCCCCTCTTCAGGAGGAGATGATGCTTTCAGCAGATTACAAAATACCACAAATTGCAAAGCAACACACCCCCTTTAAAAAACACATTTCCAAGAAAACAATTCAAACAGTATTCATAGTTTGGGGGNACAAGAAATAAGATGAGTGTTCCTCATGTCTCATCTCTACAGCAGTCCTTTAGAGTCAACAGTTAGATGTTCTTCCAAGTGCAAAGGCCAAGAGAGACCACAGTGCCACAATACCAGAGATTCTAAGGGACAAGAATAATAAAATGCTGTTAGGCTACTTATATTTATGGCTTAATTTTGTGTTTATTAAGCCCTTCGATTCTTTTCCAAACCATGTCAAGCCAGAAATTCACCCTTCATGAGCATCACTGTCACCATCTCACAAGAGGGGTGCACTTTGAACCTGGAGTTCTCTCCCACTACCAAGCTTTCAACTCAGCTGTAGAAAAAAACCCACATCCATCCCACACCTGAGATTCTGCCTCCCTCTCATCAAGCCTGTTAGAGCTGGCTTACAGTTGATTAAGATTACCACCTGTCTGACAGCACACATGTAGTTTTGTGCTATCCAAGGTGTAACACCCCCAGGTTAACCACGATCAAGATTAAAGTCCAGTTGCCCAGGGCTGAAAGCTCATGCAAACCTGCTTCTGAGCCCCCTGCTCCCCCGAGGGGCTGGCAGGAGGACATGGCAAATGCGTGGCAGGCTGCTGCTGTGCCAGGGCCTCGGACCTGAAAGGAATGCTTCCCCTCTCCCCAGTCCCGTGCTCCGGCAACTCACTGCAGCACGCAGTTGACGCTCGGCGAGTGCCTCCAGTGGCGATAGACGGAGACCTGCAGGTGAGGGTGGTGCCTGTAGTCACGCAGGACGAGCCTGACGCTGCAAGGAAAGCACGGCCTGAGCCTCAGCCCGCAGGCTGCTCACAGCTCAGGGCAGGAATTTCTGTCCAAGAGCTGTCACAGCAGAGAGAGGGTGGGACGAAGGCCTGGATCAGACGAACAAAGGACTGAAAATTAAGACTTTCTGATGACTTACTGCTTGTATTTATTGGAGAGCAGAATGAACTGGTTCTTTGAAAGCCGTCTGACATCAAAGTGACAACGAGCTTTAAACACTTGGTAAATCTGTCTCTCGGTCAGCCCTGGCCAGCCTCGGACATGAACAATCAAGGCAGGGGGATGACGGCAGGGAGCATCTTCCCCAGAAAAATTCTGGAAAATGGACAATATCGAGACATATCTGAATTTGAAAGTACTATAAAGGCACTATTAATATAATCAGAAAATATGCAAAACATGACAAATAAATGACAGGTTGTATCATACAGCTGTTGGTGTAAATTTTTTTTTTTACCCCAAGATTTATCTAAAGATCGTCATAAAAGCAAACTGTTATGACTACCATGGAGAAACTACCTGAGAAACAGCAAAGTAAACTGACTAATGCCATCTTCCAGAATAAAAGTATGAATGCATTTCACAAAGCAGAAATTCAGCTCATTGGACATTTTAAAAGGTCCATTATGTCACTTGTATGATGCCAATTTCTGCCAAGGTGGGCCCCAGCACCAGTGGATTCCTCTCCTCTAACGAAGCCATCAAGTAGGCTACTGACCTATGCACCCCACAAACAGGTCACAGACCTGCAATTCATACGTACAATGCTTGAAACACCACCTCGGATGAAATTCACTTTGTTCACATGCTCAGCTAACACGGTGAGATACTGCGAGAAAGAAGGATCAGCCTCCACTGCACCACTAAATCAGAAAACAAAAGAGAAGAAAGTTTTGTTTCTCCAGTGCTGCACTGCTACACAGCATCAAGCTCTTCAACTAGTGACAGAATAGATATTTCAGATCTTAGTATCTTCCTACAGAAGTCAAAAAGCTGCAAGAAAAGGGAAGAGAACTTAACTGAAGGCACTGATTCACAGACATTTCAAAAATGGAAACTAATGGAAAATTATTTGACCCTTACCCAAGTGAACGGAACTTGAGAGAGCTCGTTCAAGAATAAAGAAGTCACAATGTCATTTCCCAACCTCTGAGCCATCACGTGGCCCCTGATTTCATTTTTAAAATGTCAGCTTTGACATAGAACTACTACTTTCAGATTTGTAAAATAAAAATCTAATTAGAACATGACATTTCCAGTAACACTTCCTTTTGTCCAAAAGGAAGGCCAGCCTGTGAAACAAAAAGTCAGCCAGAGCAAACAGAAGACTGTTTTCCATAGGACCCATCCATGTAACGCAATTTTCAGCCAACACTAAAAACATTACTCACTCTGTGGATCTGCACAGTAGCAAATGAGCTGA
This sequence comes from Pachycephala philippinensis, assembly GCA_013397055.1. NCBI lineage: Eukaryota > Metazoa > Chordata > Aves > Passeriformes > Pachycephala > Pachycephala philippinensis. The sequence continues at coordinate 359,459 of VWZT01015009.1, forward strand.
CATCAGAAGAACTAGAAAAAGGAATAATGAGGTGGCATTAGAACAAAGCTAGAGAAACACAGCTAAATACATAGAAAGCAAAAACACACCGAAGTGCAGCTAAGTTACTAAGAGCAACAGACTGTATATAAACAAATATTTCTTAGCATCAAATAGATGTACAGAGAAGGAAAGGATTGCCAAAGCCCAACACAAACTCTGAGGGATCTTTTAAGAAGCATTTTACCTGAACCACAGAGAAATGCATCATAGCCTGCCTCATGAGGAGATTCCTTCTCAGCTGTAAGTGTCCAACAAAATCAAGAAGTAGTAAACACATTTAGCATGCTGTGTAAACTGCTGCACTGCAGAATTCTAATTCATAAGATCCACTATTCTGGAGGTTCTTTTCCCCCTCCCCTCAGCTCTCAACCCTGAAAACTTTACACTCAGTAAAAAGTCTATGCTTCTAGCATGCATTTTAAAACAACACCAAAAAAAGGCAGCAATTACATGAATGTCTGAAAAGCTTAGCAAGATGCACATTAAAAAATTTTAACTTTTATGAAAGTCTAAACCAAACTGTGTTGTCTATGTTATTGATGGTATGGGAACCATTTCAAAACACGGGAGGCCCTGTGCTGCAGGACACTATGCTGCCAGGAGAAGCCAGAAAACATCTGCCTCACAGCCAGTATCACACCGTGTCCTGGACACAACCTCCTGCGCTGGCATCACTAACCCTGCACACCAGCCACCGAGCTCCTGCTACTTTGCCATTAGCTCCTTCTGCTTTCCCTCCTAAGACAGCTGTTTCCCACCTCCCCCTGCCAAGGGCTGCTGACTCTTCACTGCCAAGTCAGGTTCAGTTCAGCCCAACACAGTGTAAGTGCTGTGCCGGCAGCACGATGCAAACCTGCCCTGCGTTACCCTCAGCACGGGACGTGCAGAACACACGTCTCGGGAGCCCAGGGTTTGGGTCTGGACAAAAATGTATCAGCAGCTCTGGGCAAATTCAGCAGACCCATTGCCATTCACTCATGCTTTGCATGTGGTCACCCACAGAGTAAAACAAAACTCCTTTATCTAGCTGACCTTGCAGATTTGCTTAAGAACATACCGTATCTTGAGCAGCCACTTGCAAGAGCTATAACAGGGCACGGTGGACCTTTGGGATTTAGGTTGCTGCTGAAGACAAGCGGATGTGTAAGATTTTGGTCTTTCCTCAGTATGTCAGAGAAAAGTTACTGTTCTCTAGTGACCTGCACCTTCATTTCAGAAAAAGCTACTGGAGAGTTTAAAAGGAACTTTGGTAGGCCTCTATAAAAAGGCCAAAATACTTACTTGAGTAGTATCTACCAGTTTTCTTCCTGAAAACTAACTCCGAAATACTTCCTTTGTCTCTTGCCTTACCCAAAACTTGTAAGCAGCAAATCTGGTCTAATTGCATACAAAAAAAATGCGAGCAGAACTAAAACTGCAGGGAAAGGGGTTGACTAGATGGTTCTATTTGAATGGGGAACTCTGGAGGATAAACAGATACCCCTGGAATGACTGAAATAAAAGGAAGAACAAACAAGCAGGATATGCGGTCTGGATTTGCTAATAAACAAACAAACAAAACCTCAGAATCCCCGTACTGTATTAAAAAAAATATTAATTTTGCATCTCCTTCTTGGGAGTAGAGGGTAATGGGAAACAGGCAAAATTTTCCTTTTCTTAGCAAAATTGACATGGAAAAAATTAATTCACAAAAGAAGTCTGAAATAAGTCTCCCACCACATCATGATTAAGCTTATGAGATACAACATCTACTCCTGTGCTCCATTTGAATATTGCATTTAGTTACTGCTTTGGGCACAGTGCAGCCCTCTCTTCGGACAGGCATTTGAAATTAGAATGTATTTTCATCAAGAACTGAATCTTACTCATTTCAGAACATAAGCAACATAATTCTCAAGCTGCGTGTACGGCTGTCTGCAAACCATATTTGTGACCAAGGAAATAACAGTGATTCAATATGAGAAGCGACTCAGAACAAATAATTTACTACACAATTACTTTATAAGAAAGATGTGCAAATCCTTTGCTCTTAAATTTAGAAAGACAAGAGTCCAATTGAAAAACATTTGAGAGGAGGGAACGCATGAACATGGGAAATGGCTGACTATGAAATATCTTTCCAAAGAAGATACAGGGATTGCTGAAAGCTCTATTTCCCACCACTTACCTGCACAAAACTGCATACACTTCCAAAAGACTAGATACTCGAGGAAACAGACATTTCTATAAAAGAAGAATGTATGAGAAAACCAACGAAGACAGACCTTATGGTGAGTTCAATTACTTGCATTGCCAATTTGTTAAATGAAATCTAAAATTAGAACACCCCAAGGCAACACTGAGAACTGGTTGCAGTTCTGTAACCACAGGGCATTGAGGAAAAGTATCCCCTCTCTTGGGTGAAACACAAGTTTGAACTTCAAATGAAAAGAGCTATGCATCTCACCTTCTGCACAGATTTTGTTACAGTCTTGGTGTCTATGATGACAGGAAACAGGTTGTGAATGTTCCTTTTAAACTCCTCATAGCTTTCTGAAAGCAAAGCACACATGGAAAAAGGGAACATGAAACTGGGGAAAAACCAATGGTATTGCAAAGTAATAGGAAAGAGAAGTGACAGCAGGCAACGATGCACTCTCCAGCATTTAGAGCTCAGAAGAGGCAACCAGCCCTGCTGCTTGCTAAGCCCTGCAGGTGTCTGTGGTGACAAATGGCCACTGCACCTCCTGTTCCACCCCTAGTGCAAAGGCAACAGCTACACACAGCAGTACCTGGGAGGGGCCTGTAGAACTTGTCGTGAAGATGCATAAGGTCCATAAGCATGTTGTGTCCCACCAGGGGCTACGGGAGGAATGTAAACATAACAGCCATTGGAGCACATTTCTGAAGAGAATTCAGAGATAAACAACACAGGCACACTCAACAGGGGTAACCCTTTCCTCCAGCAGACAGCATCCACACACACTTGGCACAGGAGTCATTCAGGCTGCAAGGCTCGCAGGAGGACTATTGCCTGCAGGAAATCAGACTTGTGGACTCTGTGAGAGGGTATTGTCTCAGCAGCATTCTATTTTCAGTAGACCTAAGGAGCTAGGTGGATTCTCAGTTCAGCTGAACAATGTTCCAGCCATCAGATTTATATGCTCACTCACAAGGGCAGGGACAGTCTTTGCTGCACATCACCCACAGTCTTCTAAAGCTAAAACCCATTTGATAAGCTGCATATAGAATGTAAGAACTTCCACACACAGTCAGACCAATGGTCCACATGGTCTGTTGCATGCTGAAAAGCACAGCTTGCCCAAAAGGCAAGAATCTGCTCAGCTTTCTTAGATGGTGACTCAAACCATAACACCAGGATTTTTAATATTGCATTCAACACAGCAAATTAAAAAGAGCTGAAAAATAAGAGCAGGATTAAGGCATTTTACCTTCTTGGCTTTAACAAGTATCTGGAAGAGGTTGGTGAAGCCCCGGGCAGACAGAAGAATGAGCGTTTTCTGACAGTGGTCATAAGAAGAGTTCTCCAGAAGCTGACGATGCTGTGGACTCACTTTTTTTACCATTACCTGAAAAGAACAGTCACTGAGTATCTCAGCCTCCCATGTTAGTTGTATGTACATTACTTACAGGGGTTCCATAATGCTGAGGTCAAGTTCAGCTTCAAGGCATTGAAGGACAGAAAAATTGCATCCCCTGGGACCTTGGGACTCTCTCACTTCTATATGGAAATCAGTGCTCCAGTAACTAAACAGGCCTGCTCAAAGTGAGTCTTATTAGTACTTCTCTACTTAAGAGGATGATTCCTACCAAATGGTTTTTCTGAGCACAATTAAACCTAATTCCATTTAACTTGATACCAGCATGGTAAGTTAATGGTACTAAAAATTCAGAAACTAACAGTAATCATACAAGCGGAGTCCCCAAAGGCAATGCTTCAGATGAGAAGGCTGGGTAAATCTGACATTCTGGGGACAGTGGTTATCAGATCAAAGTAGGACTAATGCAAAAAAAAGTTTTCTGTAAGCTAATTCTAAGCAACTGACTGATATCATGCTCATAACTATGGTTTGAGAAGTCCATGGCCATAGTTTTAATACAGAAAATACTGCACCAAAGGTAAAATACCAGTAGTGAATAGCAAAACAGCAAATTACAGAGAGTAAAAGTCTTCAAAGCAACTTCATGGCAGAAGTAAACAAAGGAAAACCACAAAAAAGGCTAAAACTGTACATTCTTGTGGAGGTATTGAAGGAGGGACCTAATATTAAGTCTGAAGACACAGAGAAGGTGCCTCCAGAAGTGCTCCAAGCACAAGCACTTCCATTTAAGGGGATTTTATGGCTACAGGACAAACAGAAACCAGAGTTGCTTGGTTTTCTGTATCCCTTTTCTTAGGATCCCACAATCAACATTTCCTTTGTCATTGTCTTCTCCTTCTCCTTGACCCTATCATTAAAAGTACAACCAACATTTCAGACTCCCTGCAAGAATGCCAGTCCTATCTGTCCAGATAGAAATCCTCTTTTTAAAAGGTCCACATTTCCATCTCACCTTCTTGTCTCCAAGAGGCTCTGTCCAAACATTTTCAAGAGCCTGCCTCAGAACCAGCTGAACGTCAAGCACATGATAGCCTATGACACACAAAAAATAAAAAGGCAGTAAAAACTTCAGAGGTGCAGACAAGCCTATTAAGGAAAACACATCATTCTTCTAGACAGATGGACTGACCACATGTTTCTCCCCCAATGTACAGAAAATATTCCTCAACATATGAACCTGGTATATTACCATATACAATGACAGAAAGAAAACAAAACTATCAAAAAACAACATAGACACACACAAAAAAACCCAACAAAACAAGAACAAAAACAAAAAAACCATCCAGAGAATAAAACGAAACACAAAAAAACCCCCCAAAGTCGCAGTGAAAATTACAGGCAAATGAGCTTTTGTAAGGACATGGAGGAAAGGAAAAGACTAACTGAAAAAAAGAGGGAGGAAGGCTACTACTCTGAAAAAGACACTGTCTGGTTTTGGACAGTTTCAGAGGAACAGACCCAGAAGCCAAGCACACAAGGGGTACCAATGCATTTTCCCCCACACCTGATAAAGAACTAACCCAGTCAATGTAAGTCAATGCTCCAAGCATCCAGACATCCACTTCTGCTTCATAAAGACCTGCCATCCCAACAGAGCAGAAAAGCAGAGCCCAGAGATGAACTCCTGACAGAAGGTGAGGTGTAAACTGGGGTAAAGAGTTGTAAAGGCAGGATGGGCACTGGTCCTTTCCCTCTCAACAGAGCAGTTTAACAGAAGAAAGGACAGTAGCAGCCCCAGAGGTTCACGAGAAATGATGAAGCCACTCAAGAGCCCACAGCTGCCTAAGGGAGGCACTGTTTCATACCATTCAGATCCTGCAGAATCATAGTATCCTCTTCTTTTGCTGCAGCTATCCAAGAGGTCACTTCATCAATAGCTTTCTTCATGACATCCCTGTCTGCAGTACTAGTGCTGGATGAGAGGAAAGAGGTCTGTACAGCTGAAGCCTTGTGCCTTGCTGTAGGAATGCAAAAGCTTCATTTCCCAATATGCACCCAATTCTCCACATTATATCCTGTGGTCTTGATCTTCCTTCAGAGACCATGGCATGCTGGAACAGCTGGCAGCGAGGTGTTCAGACCAACAGGTTTCAGTATTTCTAGAAAATGTGATCTGAGTGAAGCTGAGCCATGAACACAGCCAGTACTGAGGAGACACCTCTCTGAAAAGTGCTCACCTGCAGACTTTCCAGGTACCTGCTAAGAGGCGCTGCCTAAGGATCTTCTCCTGTACCTCATTCATGTATGGGATTCCATCTTTGAGGAACTGAGGGGAGAGAAAATGCCAGGTTGATTACATTCCCCTGGATTTTCTCACAGCACATTAGAGAATTAGCAGGTTAGTCAGGACAATCAAACTGTAGGCAACCCAACTGGTATGGAGGAATGAAAAGGATATTTGTCAACTGTAATCAATTTTTTTGCTCTGCTTTTACCTTTCCTTTATTAAGATACTTCCAAGCATCAAGATATCAGATGCTTCCTGTCCAAAATTGCAAAACAGTACTCTTACGGGATGACAGAGTCTGAATTTCGTGGGAAATGTGGCAATACACAGGACGCAGGTAAACTGATACTTCTGCACCTTCACAGATAGTAAAGACACCCACCACGGTCTGTTTAGTAAATCCTTGGCTCACCAGAGATAGGTTTTTGGTGTATTTTTGAGGCAGGAGAATCTGTCTGAGGCTGCCAAGGATGTGGTTATTGCCTTTACATTAGTTCAGAACAAGCACTACCCTTGTTGATAACGAACTGCTATTTACCCCAGAAACCTAACGTTTAGGGATATTAATCCTGATTTCTTCTGCAGTTGCACAGATTTCCTCTGTTCTGCATTTTTGGCAGAGAGATTACATACCTTGTTGTAGTCAAAGCCATAATGAGACAGGAACTGAATACTAGATGCAGAGAGGGAGAATTCAACATCCCTTATTCCCAGTGTTGAGGGAAAGAGAAAAAAGTTGTATGAATGCACCACATACCTAAAATGAAAAGAAAAATATCTCTAGAAGATAATTACAAGAAATAACTCTGCCCAAAGGGAATTATGTATAAAATCTCTACTGCACTATCCTCATTGTAACAGAAAACTGCTTTTTTACTTACTTGTTTGAATTTTCTTTTGAGAATATTGCCAGCCCTGCAAGAAAGAAACCTCTGTTGAGATGGCAGTGTTTAGCTGGATGTCTACAGCTACTGTGCAAATTAGATAAGGGATGTGGGGAACCCCTCAAGGAGTACATGTCTTCCATTCACCAATGTCACTGTGCCAATCTTAGCACCAACTGCCGGGCCACTTCCTGGATCCCTGAGAGCTGAACGGGACAAGCTTTTACTGCTATGTGGGAAAAGGAGTCAAATCTGAATTAAACAACAAATAGACTGAGCAATGGGCAAGAGGTGAGTTGGTGATGAGTCTCTGACTGTGCATACACAGATGAGTTTGTGGGTCCAACTACACGATAAAAATGTTTGGAACAAGCTGGGCACCACAGAGGACTGAAATATGGGTTTTACTTCTCAGGTTCTTTTTTTCTTCCATTAATCCCTAAGAGGCACATTAAGATCTTACATACCACAAGACTCTGAGCAATATTTCAAACTGTTTTCGAGCTGGCTTCTTGACTCCTCACTGGTTCTGTCAATAGCCGTCCTCCACAGGCCCTTTCTCATGTTGATCAGTTATTTTAGGAATAACAGAAATAGAAGCCTTCATTTTCCTCATAGTCCCCTTACTCATCATGCACTGAATCAAATGACACAGCTTTAAACAGGTGCTGCCGTCATATGCTTCTTGCTTGCATCCTCTGATTTAAAAGCCTTGTATTTTTAACTGCAACCCTTAAATATGGTCAACTTTAGAGCAGTAAAAAAGTATATAGCCCACCTGACTTTACATTATTTATTAAAAAGATGATAGTGTTGAACATCAAAGGGGAAAAAAAAACCCAACAAGCAAATGTCTCTGGAATGAGTGAATTAAGGCCAGAGGCACCTGCAGGACCCAGCTGTTAGCAAAAGGCCAGTAACCTGTAAGACCTCGGGGAATCACTTTCCATGTCAAAGCAGCACTTACCAAGCTGAACAAGAGTGAAGCGCTGAACACTCTGCCTGGCCTTCACATACCGCTCCATAGGGGAGTCAAACAGGCTAGGAACAAAACCAGAATTGGGGAAAGGAGAGCAGAAACACGAAGGTTTCCTATGCACAGGTTGTTCTCACAGTGCCAGAGCAACAAGTCTCCCTCACATTTCAAGTCCAAAAGCTTTACCTGGGCTCGTTGTTTTGTAGGTAAGTTGAATGCAAGCCAGTAAACTCCATATCAAGGGCTGTTGAAGTGGAAAGAACACAAGATAATCTGAAATTTGAGGCATGTGCTTCACCAGCACAAGGAGGGGGCTCTCTCAAACACCTCTCTTCACTGTAACCTTTCTCAAATCACCAGCAGCAAGCTCAAGACAAAAGGTTGTGGGGCTTACACCTCCAGCTACCTCATCCCTGTGGCAGGATGAGGCAGGGACACCTCCTCCACGCCCCTCAGGAAGGGCCTGCCTCACCCTGTGCTGTGTTTGTGCCCCTTTCCCGAACCCCGTAACACCCTAAGGCCCCAGCCCGCCGAGCCGAGGCCGGCACCGCAGCCAGGGCTCCCTCTCCAGCCTCTGCTGCCTGTTTGAATCCCCGCGCCTCAGCCCTCGCTGTTCTGGGCGCAGCAGCGCCATTACCGGCTGCAAGAGCCCTCAGTGCCCGGGTCCCTACGTCGGGCAAGGGCCATCCGCCTCCCTGCGCGGCCGGGCGGGGGCCGAGGGCAGCACTGGGGCCGGACCAGATGCCCCCGACGCTCACCCACGAAGGCGGAGCGGAGGATGCGGCGCCTGAGGCGCGGCAGGCGCCGGAGAAAGCCCTCAGCGCCCACGTCCATCGCCACCTTCCCGCCACCCGGCCCGGCGCGCTTGCGTGCCCGGCGCTGCCCCGCGGGGCGGGCCCGATCCGCAGTACGGGATGGGAAAGGCTGCACCGCGGGAGCTTCGAGCGTGACCCGAGCGCCGGGAACAACGGACGGCGGGGCTTTAGGGTGGAAATTGGACAGCCCATCCTCAAAGGGAGCGCAGGGGCAACTCCTGCTGCGCGTCTGCCGGAAATACAGATCGCACAGAGGCTGTTACTGTCTGAGAGTTGTTATTATTATGAACCAACTACTCGGTAAAAATCCAGTAAAACAGTAGTGGTTTTTTCATTATGTCAGTTGAACGCTGAGGATTTAGTACACATGCCAGAACGGGCTGAGGCTGCTGAACCCCGGCATACAAGCAAGGCGTTCCCTGCTCCTGCCCCCGAGCCCGCAAACACGAGGCAGCAGGTACAGCACCGGGACCCAGGTACAGGAGTTGTGCTGACCAGGCTGGCCTCCCTGAACTTGCCTGTCAAGAGGGATCCAGACACACTTACTGTGGGGATTTCACAGCCTGCCCATACTCGGGAGCTCTGCCGAGCCTTTAGGCAGAGACGCTGACAGCACCAGCCTGTACCAAGCAGCACGCAGCCAACACAAGGAAAGAATGGCGCTTCTTACTCCCTACAGCAGGCATTTGTGCAGCTTCCCTCCCAGACCTATCCATGTGGTTAAGCAGCTAGAATCTCAGGATTGCAAGAAAGGTGCAAAGATGAGTAAGAGGAATTTAATAGTTTCACCAAGATTAGCGGATTACTTTATCACAGCTCTCAACATTCACACAATGACTACATTTTGCTAGATTAGACTGGCAATGTATAGGGATAAAATATCAAAGCATTTCCAGAGTTCAGGTTAGAACAAACAAAATCAAATATTAAAAATAAAATATATTTTTTAGATGTTGAAGTATTAATAAATTCTGTCAGGCTGAACTATGGTAAGTTTACTCTAGCCCTAAAGGTGTTGATCATTTTAGAATAAAGAACATGACATGCTTCTATCCATTTAAAAATATTTTATTATAAGATTATACATTCCAAGTGTTTCCAACTCTGGACCTTCCCTCTGCCAGTACACAAACCTAAAGAAGTGATCCTCGTTCCTTGGAAAGTCTTCCCAACGGTCTCCATTTTACCGGTAGAGTCTTCGTGGCTCACGCAGAACGACACCACCCTCCTCCATAGCTTTCTCAAATTCCTGAATCTTGTTTAAAAGATAGACACAA
>VWZT01015009.1:369307-398045 GCA_013397055.1 Pachycephala philippinensis
AAAAAAAAAAAACAAAAAAAAACCCAGCAGCACTGAAATATCAGTGGGGACATGTTACATGGAGGGGCAGAGGTTAATGGCCTCACGGAAGCATAATGCCAGGAACTGCAGCTTGTCAAACCTGCCCTTCTGAGTGTTGCAAGGGGGGATTGTCAAGCCACATAAGAAAATTAACGGTGAAGAGAAGTAAAATTAATGCCTAAAAAGGAAAAAAGGGCCAAAGGAATATGGAGATGGGTACTTGCCGAGTCACAATGGTGTTCCCAGGGGATAATGGCTTTAAAGTTCACAAAGTTGATTCCTGCTTCCAAACACCGCTGTGCCATTACGCGGCCAAGGTTTTTGCATGCAGCTACTCCCTTGGGACTGTATAAGTGTCTCTTTATGGCCCACTCTCGGGTAGAGGCAGATACCACAACATCCCCGTTAGAGCGCTCAACAAAGGCTTCTACGTAATGCTGCGTCCGCTCAAGCCGTAATCTGAGTGCAGGAAAGAAATAACACGGGATTATATTGTCTTTTCCAGAGAACATGGAGAAATGCTTAAATTACTCCCTTTATGAAATAAAATTGAATGTACTGGTATACTATACTATATTATAGTTTTGCTTATTAAGACATAAAATAGGACTCATGTTGGGAGGAAAGGGTTAAAAGCAGAAGAATGGTGAGGAGGATTCGTTCAAGTGACCTTGCAGCTGGGAATGCCAAGCCCTGGAGAATAACATTGTGGGGAACCCCATGTATTATGCCTACTGCTGTTTATCCTCTGTCTGTTTTGAGAAGTATAATCTTTGTGTGGAGATAACACACGTGTTTGAAGAGACTTGGAGGCACTCTCATGGATGTGCTTGAGCTCCCTGTTTTGCTACACAGAAGATCAAAGCTCAGAGATCATGAAAAGCACAGGGGAGACCACAGCATGATGGTAAACCTAAATGCTCTTAATAAATGGGTGCCAACAGCAGGCCCACCACCTGCACAGACTAGGCCTAACAATGCCTGCATTCCCCCACCTGTGTGCCTCTGCCCGGATGTTGCTTTGGGATCCTCCAGTTAGCAAGATAGTGAAAAAAATGTACTCTTTGCATTTCAGCTGTAGTTTTGTGGTTGTTCCAGCTGCCTGCCTGTGTCAACTCACACAACTCCTGTTACTAGCTCAGAAGAGTGAAATTCCAAGAGCAACTTTTCATCAGTTACTCAGGGCCACAGTCCTACATTGCCTCAGACCAGCATCACTCCAAACCAAGCACTGTACACCTGCACAGTGTAGAACAGGTATATATGATGAGAACTGCTCCAGCAGACCTGGAACTTTAGGATCACTATGCAGTCCCTTAAAGGCTTGTGCTGACACAGCAGGTAACAACTTGAGATCTGCAAGTGGTCAGAAAGTACCTCATAAGCCTCCACACATAACAATAGACTATTTATTAGGAGCAACTATTTCTCACTGACACTGTATCAGCTTTCCTGGTATGAACAAACTGGATGGGGTTCTCCCCACACAAACAAAATAAAGATTTTGAAATGCCAGATTAAAATGAACTTAAAAGACCAAACCAAAACCCACAAACATAAAACAACCCCAAGACAGACTATTACGGTGCCTCAAATAAAACAATGAAGCATGGTAAGCACAGGAGTAAGAGAATCCAGAGTTAAAAAGCTGTTGCTTAAGCAACATTACTGTTGCCTTAACAACAGATGGAAAAGTGTTGACCACATATGCTGACTTTCACGTGCTACTAGTCCACTATTCTCTGAACACACAAGACACCTGCTGATTAGGAAACACTAACGTGATGACTGACTCAGCAACCCAAAATACACATTTTGTATGTGGGTTTCTGGGGTTTGTTTTTTTTTTTCCTTTTGGAGTTTTCATTTCTGGCAGTGACTTCTTGACTTACCTGTGCCAGAACTCACGCTTTGGCCACGTTGTCTTCCAGCCACGCTCCTTCCTAGCCAGGGCCATCTGCTCCAAGTTCCGAGGATTTCTGTTAGTGAAGTTTGGGGCAACGACCTCATTTTCACTTGTGTCCGCTTCGGTCTCAGTTTTGAGGCTGGCTGTAGTTGATGCAAAACGAAGACCTTGGGAGGGAGATCCGATAAAAAAACACCAAAGATTAAAACAACATGAAGTGCAGACAATAGAATGGATACAGTACAGAATGACAGAGCTTATAGAAGTCAACAGGGCAAAATCATCTTAATTTTATTTTTTAAGCATTTAACGGATGACAAGACCACCAACTGTTTCCCCAATTTACGAGCTGAACTGCAAGTATACTAACGCCGTTTCTAAACTCATATATAAAATATAAACTCACGTGTGACTAGGAGATCCCTAGGACCAAGGCTTTACAAAACACTGAAAGCGAGTACACAAGGAACTAGAGACAACGCTACCGAATAACAAGGTATAAACCCTTCATCCTTGGCACAGCAGCACCGCCAAGACACCCGACCGCCGGATCGCCCCGGGAGCACGGGGACCGCGGAGCCGCCGCCGGGAAGGGCCGGCACGGCGAGCCCTGGGCTTACCCGCTGCACGGAGCCCGCCGGCCGTCAGCAGCAGGCGGCTGCTCAGCGCCATGGGGAGCCGGGCCCGCCACAGCCCCGGGCGGCCGCCACTGCCCTCCCCTCCCTCCGCTCAGGGACACCCGGGCGCCGCCATGCGCGAGGGGCGGCGCTTCCCGCGGAAGCGGCCGCGGGAATTCCGCCCGCCGCCGCCGGGGTCAGGCGGAAGCGCCGAGCGCGGGGCGCTCCCGGCCCGCCGGCTGAGCCGCCCCCAGCGCCAGCTCCCCGCGGAAGGGCGCCCGTGTGTCACTCGCGTCTCACAAAATAGAGCAGAAAACACTTCCCCGACTCGGGGGATCCTCTTTTAACTTTTCCCCGTGGAAAAAGGGCTTTAGGAAATGCCGGCCTAAGAACGGGTCTAAGGAAGAGGGACCAAGGCGCGGAAAGGAAAGGGGAGCGGGTGAGAGCAAGAATGGGTGTTTCGGGAACTACCATCATCCTGTTTTAGGCTTCTTTCCAACAGCTCCTGCGGCACACAGGTACAGCAGAGCTTCTCTGCCTTCTCAAAGCATCCTCCTGCAAGCACGACCACGCAGGAACCCTACTTTGGGGCTGTATTGAACTTCTGTAGTCCTGAAAATGCATTTAATGACCCATCTAAGAGCAAATTGTGTTGAAAGGAGGCTGAAGGCCTGGTGAGACCCTGGCATCACTTGACAGGTGAACTCTGGACACTGCCGCAGGAGGCAGGCATAACTCTGGCTGTGGAGGTCACGCCCGGCCCCTTAAGGTACCTGTTTGTCAAAATAGAAGCCTGTTGACACCATGCGCTACGAATCTGCACCCATTACATGCCCATACTGACTCTTGCCCGTTCCCCAGCTCCCCACCGCTCCCTGAAGCTTTTCCCTTAGACTGTGGCAAGATTTTGTCTATCCTACAAGCACAGCCACTTAATCTAGACATTGAAAAATGGTGGGATAATGGGAACAGTTACAGCTCAGAGACCTTCATACAATGGTGCCATTATCAAGCGCACTCGCAGTCATGACTTAAGGTAATTCTCATTGAAATTGTTTTGCCTAAAGTATCATCAGAGCTGCTTGAATCTCAGTTTCTCCAGGAAGCAGGTCTTCAGCTCCTTCATCTTTTGCCATCTCAGAACCTGAGCTCGGTCTCGGAATTTGCAGCCTTCCGCCAGGACTCGGGGTACAACCCTGAGCCATGGGTAGCGTGTTCGAGAACCGCAGTTACAGACACGCATGCCGAGCTCCCCACGTTCCGAAGCAGGTTATTTCCCAGTGCAGAGCAGCGGGGACCATTCCCGGGCCCATTCCCTTCCCCGCCGCCGGCGGAACGCCGCGCGCCTGCGCGCCGAGGCCCGCGACACCTTCTAGAAGCCCGTGGAAGCGCCCCGGCCCCGCCCCGTCTCGCGGCGGCTTTGTTCAGCCGCGCCCGCCAATCGCGGCTCGAGGCCGGGCGGCGCCGCGCCCCAGGATTGGGCAGGCTCGGGGGGAGGCCCCGCCCCCCGCGGGGCGTGCCCCGGTCCCACCGCCCCCTCGCGCAGGGGAGCGCGTTCCCAGCGTGCCCCGCGCCGCCCCGGCCGTCCCGCCGCTCCGCGCCCTCCCGTCCGTTCCCTGTGCGTGTGGCGCCGCGCCCGGGCGGGAACGATGTCGGCGATGGAGGGGCCCCTGGCCGTGTTCGGCGAGCGCACCAGCGGTGACACGGTCCGCACGCAGAACGGTAACGGCGGCGCGCTCCGGCGAGGCCCCGGGGAAGGGGGGGGAAGGGAGGGGCAGGAAGGAGCGAACATGGCGCGGCCATGGTCATCCCTGCCATGTGCTCATCCGCCCTGGTCTGCTCGGGAACAGCCGCTCCTCTCGACAGATTCCTTCCGTCCCGGGCCGCTGCTGCGTGCAGGGAGGGAAGAAAGGAAGGAGGGAGGGGGAAAGGCAGGCGGCCGAGGAGCACACGCCATCCCGCGCCGCTTCCAGGAGTCTGAGTGGCGGCGCGATCCCGCGTCCCCCGCCCTCCTTCCCTTGGGAGCAGCAAACACCGGGGCAGGGCGGCGGCTGCACGGGGGTCGCTCTGCCCCGTCCCGACCGCGTGGGCCTGCGGGGAATTCTGCAGGGGAGGGGGCAGCTGGGGGAGGTCCCCGCTGCCCGGCACAGGGAGATAACCTGCTTCGGAAAGTGTGGGCCGCCCTCGAGATGTGTGTCTGTAACTGTGGCTCTCAAGCATGATAAATTGCTCAGGATTGTACCCCAAGTCCTGGGGGAAGGCTGCAAATTCCAAAACCGATCTCAGATTCTGAGTAGACAAAAGACAAAGGAAGAAGCCGAGCACTTGCTTCCTGATCAAACTGAGATTCGTTCGTGTAGCTCTGATGATACTTTAGGCAGACCACTTACAATTTATGAGCCTTCCCTTAATTCCTGAGTTAGATTCCACGTGATAATGGCCCCTTTGGTACAATATCATTTCTTCCAGAACGCTGCCATTAATCCTCCTAAGCAAAAGAAATTGTTGTGTTGTTTGAAGGTCTCTGAGTTACAACTATTCCCATTTAACTACCACTTTTTCAATTTCTAGATTAAGTGGCTATGCTTGTGGGATAGAGAAAAACTTGCCATGGTCTGAAGGAAAAGGTTGATTGTATCTTTTTCCTATATGAAGATGGCAGAACAACCTTTAAATAAGCTGGTGTTTTGGTGGAATTGTGTTGTTTTAGTAGTGACTCAAAGGTCACTTTTTGGTTACTTAGTTGCAGAAGTAATGTTTTGTTTCAGTCACAGACCGGATATGGACCAAAATATGTTTTAGTAATTGATGTGTGGTGATACCATTGTTCTGTCTGCCCAGAACTGAGGACTAAATGAAAGTGAAGTCTCATGGCACGGCTTGCTGCAGTCAAAAGCAGCAGTGCTACCCACCCTTCCTAAGCTAACACCACTGCTCCTCTGACCTCAGTCCTGTCCTCCATCTTACACAGACAGCAGAGGAACCATTCTTTTTCTGGTCAGTCAGTTTTGCCAAGTTAGCTAGCTAAGCCAGCTAGGAGGGAAGAGTGAGGTTTGGTGCAGATTGTAGTTTTTTAGTAGCAAGTCCAGCAAAGTAAGGTAAAGCTTCAGGTTAGATAGGCTGAAATGTAATCATAGATTAGATCACTTGTTGTCAAGTTGCTGATTTGTTGGTTCTTGGCACAGTTTCTTATAAACCTGAGAATCATCCTAAAGTTGGGAAGATAAAACTTTTTTTTCTTACTTCTTTCATTTATTCAGTTACTGCTGCGTCTGCTATTGCCAATATTGTGAAGAGTTCTCTTGGGCCAGTTGGTCTGGATAAGATGTTGGTGGATGATATTGGGGTAAGTAATGTTACTTTAAGAAGTGTCAGGAGGACTTGTATTCCTGTGTAAAAGTGCTTCCACTTAATGTGCTTCATAGGTAATATGCATGTGCCTGTTTTTTCCGTGGTTCTGAGAGGGGTAGGAGAACTGTGGTAAAATTGAGTACTGGGTAATATGTGTTACATCGTTTTAGTTTCTTCTGTTGTGGTGGTAATTTATGTGGTACGGTTATTTCTTTTCTGTAGGTAAGTTCTTGTAATCACTTAAAATACTGGTCAGATTGCAAGCAGTGAGTTTCACCATTTAAGTCAAGTTTAACAGGTGCTGACTTGTATATCCTGGTCTCCACATTAGGAGAAAAAAACAAAAAAAAATTCAAGTAATCTCATAACAAGTTTTTAAGCAATATTTTGTACTTCAAAATGTTTCAAGCAATTTAAGAAAGTTTGTCATTTTCCAGGCTGCTATAATAAAACACTGTGTTAGAGGGAGGTCATTGCACAACTACTAATCCAGTATTTGCAAAATGTGTGATGAGTTTCTGTAACATAAAGGCTTTTCTGATCAAAAGAAAGTGCAGATTCTGCACTAGTAACATTTCTGTTGTTAGAATGGGACTCCTGGTTAAAAAGAAGCAGAAAAATTTTGGTGTAAGTAGTTATTTTATGGAGAATTGTAAAGAATAATTAATTTCTTTTTGTATGACTGTTCTGGAACACAACAGTGAAAGTATAATAGAAATGTACATCATATTCACATCTGATTCCTGAAAATTAGGATGTGACCATTACTAATGATGGTGCAACCATTCTGAAACTGCTGGAAGTGGAACATCCTGCTGCAAAAGTCCTTTGTGAGCTGGCAGACCTGCAAGACAAGGAAGTTGGTGACGGGACCACCTCAGTGGTATGTAGCAAGTTTTACGGGCAGATAAGTCAAAAGTCAGTGTTAGATTAGGTATTTTGATTAGATTTGGTATTTTTTTAGAGATGCTAGTTTCCATATGCAAAGTGGTGCTCTGGAAGGGAATTTGCTTACTTCTGTTTCGCTATTGATTTTTTCCTGTCTCAAAGGTTGATGATAGAGGCTGAATTTAGTTTTTAATTTTTAATGACTGTGAGAAGTAAAAGTGAAGTACCAACAAGGATACTGAGTGTTGAAAACGTGCCTGAGACTTCAGATACCTTGGTGGGGGTTGGAATTGGGTAGCTCTCACCTCATGTCAGAAACTGGTTTTAGTTCTGCGTTGCACAAGGTAGTTGCTTTGCTTGTGTGGAATGCACGTATTTAGTGTTTGTATTTCAAACAGGTAATTATTGCTGCAGAACTTCTCAAAAATGCAGATGAGCTGGTGAAACAGAAAATTCATCCTACCTCCATTATTGGTGGATACCGACTTGCCTGCAAGTAAGAAACTGATACAGTTGAATTTCTGTATTTTGTGACTGCATTAATACAGACTTTTTGGCACCAAGTGGAATATGATGGTTTGTTGCAGGGGTGGTGGGGTTTTTGTTGGTTTGGTTTTGGCTTTCTTGTGGTTTTTTTTTGTTTTTTTTAAAATTGTATTTCTGTAATCACATAACAACAACATGGTCTTGTTACTGTCCTTGGAGATTAATTGATTTTATCCCTTCGTTCTTTGAGGTAGCATTTAGAAGAGCTGAAAACATGTAAGTTTTTGTCTTTTTGTGGGGGTGGTTCTTGACCAGTGTATTTGTCTTTATTTTACAGGGAAGCTGTTCGCTACATCAATGAAAATCTTGTTATTAACACAGATGAGTTGGGCAGGGAGTGCCTAATTAATGCTGCTAAAACATCAATGTCCTCGAAAATTATAGGAGTGTATCCTTTAACTTGATCAAGTGAGTGAAGTGAGAGTGGTTGATTAGAGAGCTTGAGTAGCTAGGCTAGAGTATCCTTTGCAGAAGTTTTTATGAACACGACACAGTATTGAAGCTGTTGTGTTTATAATACGGGTTTTATAGATACTGTGATCTGGCATGGGAAAGCATGTTCAAACTCTTCCCAGTTTATTTAAATCTGGGTTGGCACATCGTGATAGTTCGAAAAGGGTATTGTTTCCTAACAATTGCATTGCTTGTTGGGGAGGCTAGATAAAGAGTTGTGTGAATGGAAGAATGTGTTACAGAAGTACCTGGGAAGTTAATCTAGAGGAAAGAAATTTCAATTTTACTCCATGGGCACAGAAAACCCTGCATTTTTTGCTTTTGTGCAGACCAAACATAGGAGATACGTATTTTACTTTAGGAACAAAAGGTACGTAAAATGCAGGCATCATAGTAATCTGTCATAATTCTCCTAGCAGTGTTTCAGCTTTTAGAATGACTCATTCCTTTAAGACAATGGTAAAGAGAACTAGCACTTCCGTGCCTTTCTGAAGTTCATTTTTGGAAACTTAGTTTTGGCACTGTCAGTTATTTCTGTTTATGGTTTGCTTTGGGGTTTTTTTTCTTAAGCATAATACTAGTTTCCTTCTTCAGTTTTAACCTTAACTGCCTTTCAGTGATGGTGATTTCTTTGCTAACATGGTGGTGGATGCTGCACTGGCAGTTAAATACACAGACCAGAAGGGTCAGGCTCGGTACCCCATCAACTCGGTTAATGTTCTGAAGGCCCATGGCCGCAGCCAGAAGGAGAGCATTCTTGTGAACGGTTACGCTCTGAACTGCGTGGTGGGCTCACAGGGTAAGAACAGGCTGTGTTTCAGGCATCTTTTGTGTCAGCTCAGTCCTCTTCATCTTTCTGTGTGGGTCTTCCTACTGGGCTGCATTCATTGCAAATCAAGTGGGTTTTCAGTTCCAGAACAATTAAATAAGAACACAAAATACTGCGATTCACCGGTCTTTCTTAGACTAGACTGCCAGCTGGCAGTGATCCACAAAGTGTTGGTACGTTGTTGTAGCTCAGCGTCAGCAAGGTAGCATTGTGGTCTGGTGGAACTTAGGCACTTCCCTTGTGGGGAGCCAGTGCCAGGTTTGTGGGGAGCTGTTACATTTAGCAGAGCTGTGCTGTGATTAGGTAACTTAGAGGATGTGAGACTGATAGGTCAGATTGTCATGGTCATTTACGTTTTGGGGACCATATATAAAAAGGTAACACAGGAAAGCCTTTATTAGTGTTTTTCTGAAGTAGGGCAGAACTGGAGGTGGAGAAGTAAACAGTAGAAATCTGAAATGTGAAAGTAACATTAATTTTAATCTCTAATGCTAACTTGATGTTCTGTTAACTCTATTTGACAAAATCCTTCTTGCTTATTTTTCCTCATCAGGTATGACCAAGAGAATAGTTAATGCAAAGATTGCATGCCTTGACTTCAGCCTGCAGAAAGCAAAAATGAAGCTTGGTGTTCAGGTTGTTATCTCAGACCCTGAGAAGCTGGACCAGATAAGGCAGAGGTGTGTGGAAGCTTGAATAACTGAGGCAGTGGGGTTTCACAGGCTTGATTTGATCTCTTCAGTTGAGGTGGCTCGATGTAGATTTGGCTGAGTGCGAGAAGTAAAAAATCTTTTGAATGTTAACATTTCCCAACAATACCAAATACAAATGGAAGCAGTCTTCACTTCTGGAGGCAGAACTAGTATTAAGTCAGTTTTCAAGAAATGCAAGTATGTTTGTGCAGTGGTCCATTCTTGCAGAGCTCTGCATTAAGGTTTCAGGCAATGGGCTGACAGGATGTAATGGTATATTTTTGGATACCTTTTTATAACTTAGACATTATTCTTTGCAGAGAGTCAGATATTACCAAAGAAAGAATCCAGAAGATTCTGGCCACGGGTGCCAATGTTATTCTCACCACTGGAGGTATTGATGATATGTGTCTGAAATACTTCGTTGATGCCGGAGCTATGGCAGTACGAAGAGTTGTAAAAAAGGACCTTAAGCGGATTGCTAAGGCATCAGGAGGTATGTCTGTATAACTGGTTTATAAATTTAGTCTTTAAAGTAGAAGCTGTTAGGGTATTTGTTACTGGTTTTTAAAATACAACTTAACATTCAAGGCCAGGATGAGTAAAGCTGAGCCACTTCTTTTTAGCTTTACTGTTGCTTTTAAGTGACCTTTGTCAAAGTAGATGACTACTGTAAGACTTGTTTGCTGAAGATTTATCGTGGGGGAAGAAGAAGCTGCGTTGCACTGTCAAGACTGGCCTCTTGTGGAAATGGGAGCTATAATCTTTATTTATTTAGAAGTCTTTATTATGCATGCATTCATAAGCCTCTGTTTAGACAGTTAAGTATATTGTTTAGATAGTTCAAGACGAATGAAGAACTCTTAAATCACTAAATACATACTTTAAAAAAAATCTGGTCCTGTACAGATTTTTTATCTGTCAGTTCTTAAATTTGGAAGAAAACATTTTCATTGTGGTAAAGCATAGGAACTTGTACTGGCTGTGGAAAAGGAAGCGCTGTAAAAGTTGGAACAAAAGGAGCAATCAGTTTATCGGTTATAAACTGAAATACTGAATTGATGCCTGAGAACTAGAAGTGCTGTTTAAGAAAAATCTATTTAACACGGCTTTTCTTTCTGTTTTGCTTTCTGTACGCCTATTCTGGGAAATGGGCAAAGGATGATGTGCAGGAATTGAATGTTAACTTCACTTTTTTGTTTGGTTTTTAAAGCAACCATATGTTCAACCCTTGCAAACCTTGAAGGTGAGGAGAGTTTTGAGGCATTAATGCTGGGACAGGCAGAAGAGGTGATTCAAGAGAGAATCTGCGATGATGAGCTGATTTTAATAAAGAAGTAAGGATCCTTTTAAAAGTACTCAGTTTTGTATATGTTCTCTGCTAAATTTGAGATAAAATCCCATTGCTTTACTTCATGGTATCTAAGTGGTTGGAATACTTAGACACATGGGAAAGGGTCCACAAATCCAGTGCAAATTAGAGGTGAAAGTTTCAGTATTTGACCTCTTTTGCTAGAGCTGGACACTCTTGTCAACCAGAGTGTATGAGACAATAGGATTGCTAGACAGATTTATTTAAATTTTTGTTTATAAACAAATGTTTCTAAACTGGCTTTCCTTTAGAGACAGTGAAGGGAAATAGGTACCATCTGAATAATTTCATCTGAATAAAGAGATGCGAGCTAAATTTTTCCATTTATAGTGGAAGACAGTGTTAACTTGTGCTGGTGTCACTGCTATCTGGTACCTGAAGACTTGAGTATCAGCTCATTAAATGAGAACGTACTTTAGATAATAACTTTCCTGCTGCTTCAGTATCCCTTCTGGGTGTTTGTGCTCCTGTAGTGTCATTTGTGTGTGAATTAAATGCTCTGCCTGTGGCACTTGTGTGTCAGGTACATGGTGACAGCCTTTTCTATAACGTTGGCAGCCATTAGTTTACTTGAGGGCTGTGCAAAAGGGGTCTTTCTTAATATCCAAGTACACTTTCCCCTCTTTGATGAGAAAACATCTTGTCATCATACTTTGACAGGTAGCTTTCTTTAAAAGACTAAACCTCAAACTAGGTTCTTGCATGTTAGAAATTAAAATAGTGACTTACTAAGTTACCATGTATGTATCCTGCAAGGGGGCATAATGTTAAGATTTTCTTTTAAATGTTGAAAGAATGAGGCTCAACTGAACTTGGCTTTAGAAGAAAAAATTTACCAAGAAGAATTTAAATTTAGATTCCATTCAACACAGCTGACTCCTGATTCCTTTTTTTTCTTAGTACAAAGGCTCGTACTTCAGCATCAATTATCTTACGAGGAGCCAACGACTTCATGTGTGATGAAATGGAACGATCTATACATGATGCTCTCTGTGTTGTCAAAAGGGTTTTGGAATCCAAGTCTGTTGTCCCAGGTGGTGGTGCTGTAGAGGCAGCACTTTCAATATATCTTGAAAATTATGCAACCAGCATGGTAAGTCTTGCAGAAAGAAACAATGGTGTGTATGCATTAGACTTGCACAAGGAATCTCCAAGCATTTATTTTCATCTATTAGAAATAATTTCTGTGCTTCATGAAAACCTAATCATCTTATAGAATCTAAGATGGTTCTTTAAAATGAAGGATATGAGTTAATTCTTTCTCTGATAATTAGACTCTATGGTTCTTTGACCCAAGCACAGGTTTTGCATGTGAAAACCCCTACCTATTAATGCTGTTCTTGATCATGGCTGTATTTTTCCTTTCTTCTTGTAGCTATTGGTTTAAACTTTTTTCCTCTTTCTAGGGATCACGTGAACAACTTGCAATAGCAGAATTTGCAAGATCCCTCCTAGTAATTCCAAATACATTGGCAGTAAATGCCGCTCAGGATGCCACAGATCTTGTTGCAAAGTTGAGAGCATTCCACAACGAGGCTCAAGTTAACCCAGATCGCAAAAATCTGAAATGGCAAGTACCTGTCTATTAGAAGGCTAGTAAAAGTGATGTGGGTTGGTGACCTAGATGGAAAATTGTTCTCGCAGTTCACTGAACCATGATTTGCATAGTAAAAAAAGAATGTCTGTTATCAGTGAACTCCTCTGCCCCTGCCCTGTATGTATTGCTGTAACGAAGTAGTAGTTACACAGCATACTCCCAGCTGTATTTCTGCTGTTTCTCCCTCTGCATCTGACAGCATTCCTTCTTTGCAGGATTGGTCTTGACTTGATCAATGGAAAACCTCGTGATAACAAGCAAGCTGGTGTCTTTGAACCGACCATGGTCAAAACCAAGAGCCTCAAGTTTGCAACAGAAGCTGCAATTACTATTCTTCGAATTGATGACCTTATTAAACTGCACCCTGAAACTAAAGAAGAGAGAGGAGGGTGCTATGAGGATGCAGTTCAGTCTGGAGCACTTGAAGAATAACTTAGGCTTTATTTATGTTTGTTTCACTTACACTTCCCACTCTTATAACTAAAATGTTAATAAAACAAGTGGTTGAATGTTGCTGCTATTTTCTTGTGAGCAAACTAATTTTTAAAAGCAAGTTTGGTTCTTGCAGTGAGAATTTAAGCTCTAGTGTGTGTTAACAACTAGAGTACCTGCAATAACCACTAACATTTTCGTCAAGTCAGTGACTGAGTGTCAAAAAGTAATGGTGTAAGTTTATTTAATTTTAGGCAAAACAAACAAATGTGAGCTCTGTTATTAGAAGTTTATTAGTAAACTGTTTCAAAGCTAGTTAACACTAGCTGTTCATTCATTCCCTCCCATTTATCTCTCAACGCACATGGCTATTCCCATTCCTCCTCCTATACAGAGGGCAGCAACACCACGTTTTCCACCAGTTCGTTCCAGTGCATATAGAAGAGTTACAAGGATCCGACAACCAGAGGCGCCCAGAGGGTGGCCAAGAGCAATAGCTCCACCTTGTGCATTGATCTAAAACAAAAAAAAAAAAAGCGCCTATATAGACAGTCAAAACATTTAACTGGCTTAGCTGACTTTCAACATCAATGACTTCACTGGGATTCCTTGACTATGTGTGAGCTTGAAACCACAACCACCATTTCATACAAGAAAGTGCATAGGAGTGCAACAGCTGGTAGTAGTATTTCTTCTGCAAGGGCCCTGTCTTCACTCTGAAGATAACTGAGGTGAATTTACGGAGGGGAGAATAATACCCATGCTTTTTGCCATCACTGAAAGAATACTGTGGCAAAGGTACTTGCAGCAGCAATTTCAAATTCTGAATTAAGTATGCTTGAGCAGTTGCCTAGATTTGCATAAAAATTCACTGCAACAACGTTGGAACTTGTTCAGCTGGGAAACTGTCCATTAGCAAAGCCAGCAGACAGAGCAGTGTGAGGAAATGCCTGCTGGGGCTCCCACCCTGTTTGCTTAAAGTCATTGCAAGAGAGCTGTGCTCACCCTTATAGTCCAGATGCACAGAATGGGACAAGTTTGAGTTACAGGAGGCAAACTAATGCCAGCCTACAAATAAATTCATTACCTTTTCTGGATTTACTTTCAGTTCTTTTGATATTGCAACAGATAGTGATGCAAAGGCTTCATTAATTTCAAACAGGTCAACTTGTTCCAGAGTCCAGCCGGCTTTGTCAATCTGAGAAAACAATACAAATAGCACCTTATTACCTTTTAGGTCTTCCTCAGCAGCAGAGGAAGCTTTTCCTAAGATGTAAATTGGATGATTTGAAGCTACCACTTTGAAAAATTTGAAGGAAAACAATTTTTTATAGCCAGTGTTGATGACAGAATTCTTGAAGACTACAGACAAAACTTCAGTGCAGGCAAGTCAGTACAATGTGCTGTAATAATGCTGGCTGCTCATAAAAATCTTGACTAATTTCACACATGTAGTGGTGGTGGTGCAATTGTGAAAATCAAACTGTATGTGGTGCCCTTACTAGAACAAGCACTGGATTCAAAAGCAGGCTTTAACAGATTAAAAGCAATTTTTTTAGGACATAGTCTGACTCCATTAGGGAGTCTCTACAATAGAGGCTTTATTTATACAGGAAATAGTGAGGTGTCAACCATTAGTGATCAGTGTCACATCTAATTTGTCCAGTCTCTCCCACCTTTACATTGAAAGTTGCCACTTCAAGCTTTTCATAGGTGACTATTTTGGAAGACGTTTTGGCTCATGTTTTCACTTGAGAAACTTGTGATGCAATTGCCTACTCTGGTACAGGCTTAGGCATGTTTCACATATGAACACTTTTACTTCCACTCACTTTGTTTCTAACAGCAATACTTTATCAGCAGAATCATCAGCAATGATGTTTCACAACCTAGGCTAGCCAGACTGGTGAACTTCTGAGGCTATAGTCAAGGAGGAGAGCCTTTTTCTACTAGATAAAATAAAGAACAGTATGGAGTATCCCCTTCTTCTGGGAAAAGCTTAAGATATATATTATGTTATTGTAACACCTAATGTATAACATACTCATTCTCTTACTATAAAGTGCTACTCTAAAATTCTGAAGTGATAATATATGGAGGGTGTGAACATTTGATAACACACATTACAAAGTTTAATCATAGAATCACAGAATATTCTGAGTTGGAAGGGACCCATGAGGATCATCGAGTCCAACTCTTAAGTAAAAGGCCCATGTAGGGATTAAAGCCATGACTTTGGTGTTAGTAGGACCATGCTCTATGGAGTAGTGTGCCCTTTTTCATAGTGTCTATACAGTTCTAGGCACAGCTTGTCTGTTCCACAGTTTAAACTAAAACTCTCTATTGTATATGCAGTTACTGCAATCTTCATTTTAAAGAACAGTTTGAGATCTGATAAGAAAAGGCTTTAGCATTATAGTTCTGATTTTCTTGTCAAAAGCCACAGAGCTTGGGTGAGTTCAAATCAGAGCTCCACATGGCCAGGACATTTCAGAGGTGAACAAAATAAGGCCTTTACACAGTATTAAAAAAAATAAGGAACATAAGCAAATCTGTTCTTAGCTGTACAAGAGCTCTTTTCATGCTCTATTTCATAGCTAAGCTTTAACAAATAATCAGCTGGGGCTGCCACAGGCTACATCTGTACTAGCAAGCAGTGTGGTACCAGCAGGGCTGCTCACTGGGGCATTGAGAACCTTGTCCCGTGGACTTGAGCACTGAGCACATCAGTGGGTGCAGTAATGGTCTGAGCAGGATAGATGTGGTTTTGGAATGCACCTTCCTGTTCAGTTACGCCGGAAAGGAATCTAATTTGTAAGCTCCAAACTTTTTGCGGGCCAAACTGAAATACGAAGGGCACCATCCCATTTGCTAATGCAGATGGCATTCAGTGGCCCTTCCCTCAATTGCAAATATAACCAGGCAATGATCTGAAAATTAACCTGGCCAGACCCAGCATCAGAACCCTATCACAGCAAGACCAAATTATCCCTGAATTTGGTTAGTTATACACATCCCTGGAATTTGATCTTCAGCCTCCTAGGTTATCTAGGTACCCTGCCATAAACCTGACTAGTTTATGCTCTGAAGTCCATTCATATACCTATACATTTGGGTTTTCTTTTTCCAACAAGTAGGTACTACCCTAGCAGCACTACGATTCCTAATCTTATATACAACACTATTTTGAGTCTTTTTCTCACATAGTTTACTTTTTTCCTAATAAGTTTTCTTTAGAACAGAGCAAAACAGAGCAAAAAAAAGATGTGGCCAGAAAACAAAAAGCAATTACAAGCAAGAGTTTTAACATAATAGATACACAGATAGGTGATTACTTACAGCTTTCCTTATTGCTGAAATGGGCCCTACTCCCATAATAGATGGATCTATGCCTGTTTGAGCCCAAGATACAATCCGAGCCAAAGGCATAAGACCTCTCCTAGCAGCTTCCGATTTCTTCATTAGAAGAACAGCTGCAGCTCCATCATTTAAACCTGTGGAATAACAAACAACTTGTATGTATTTGTTGGGCTTTAAGGCTTTTACTGTACCACTTTCTCCTGCTTGCATAAGATCACAATCTAGACAAAACAAAAATCACAAATTGTTTATTGGTTTAGGTCAGTATTGTTCATATCAGCCAAGTCTCTTCTCTGCCACAAACACTTGAAACTATATTGCTGTAAATGTGACACATTTGTGATTCTATTTGGAAAGCAGCAGGTGGAAGAATCAAAGTACAATCTGAAAAAGAAGTACATCAGATTTATTAGGCAGGTTTTAGAAGGGGCAGCATAAGGACAAAGGAAGATATTTAAAAGCTGCTTTTCAAACATGGATCATTAAGTCTTCCGTTCTCCAGATCTGCAGTATCAGAAACCCTTAGACAGTTTTAAAAGGAAATATTCTTTCCAGCCTATCAAATATTGCTGTTATTGTCCAAACTATTTTATTTTTTCACAGAAAACAAGGAAACAAAAGACGACTCTATAAAGAAATCCTCCTCCACATCTAAAATGGAGTGCTACCTCCGTTGTCAAACACATTGCCATTTCCTGCAAAGCAGTTAACACACAGCAGCCACACCCCTCGCAGAGACCCTGCCTTGAGCCACAAGCAGCTACTGTTCTTTTCCATTTCATTTAAGCCAGATGGACCAACCTGAAGCATTAGCTGCTGTCACTGTCCCAGTTCCATCTGTCAGGAAACAGGGCTTCAACTTTGCCATTGTTTCCAAGTTGCTCCCAGGTCGAGGGTGTTCATCTGTTTTAATTTCTATAGGACCTGCAAAACAGAGCATTATGCTCACAGGAGGGTCTAATCACACACATACATCTCAAACAGAAAGACAGCAAAAACAACAGGCTGAGTGAGAATATACACCATATTCCTTTCAACCAACAAGTCATTTTTATGCTGGAGACACCTTCCAAATAAAGGCAGTTTAATAAATGGCTGTAACCCTCCAGCTCCTTCTAGGAGGGCAGGCAGCTCAGGTTTTATAAGACAAACACTGGCAGCTAAAATACTGTCTAGTTGTGCAAAAGTTGGTATTGTTCTTGCTGTTCCTAACCCAATAGCTTCTCTTTCAGCAGGAGGCTGTATTTCAAATGATACTTCTAGTAATCTTGTTCCAAAGAGTAGTTAAGTTTGTCATTAAATGTTATCATCTAAACTGGTATCACGAAAGCCCTCCATTAGTTTGTAGCCTGCCTAATGCCAGGACTTTTTTTGCAGGGTCTATTCAATGGAAATATTGAACAACTGATTCTTGATTTCTTTTTTGAAAATTTAGTGCATCTAACTCACAAGGAGCTGGGGAATTCCCCGGCTCTAGAAACAGACCTCTGGCTCAAGCATCTTAATAGGTCTGTTTATATCCCTCACCTAAAGAGAAACACACCCAATATATGTAACCTGACTACGTAATTAACTAGTAACCCTAATTATTGTCACTGTGTATTTTACTAGGAGGGCAAGGTTTGCCAGATCAACATGACTGTTTTAAGTCTGGTGCAGCAGGAGTCTTAACAAAATGAAAATTACTGATTTTGGTACCATATCCAAGCCTATGTTAAGTCAGTGCTTTGTCTAGGTTGTTACTCTATCTCCAATAAAACACAGTGGTAGTATTTGCAGAAAGCTACACTGAGATATTCCACATTTGCATTGTTTCTCTCTTATTTAAAATATAACTACTGGAAACTGAAAAAGAGAGCAGTAGGCTACATGCTTACAAAAAGGCTGTGTAAGTGAGAAACCATCCACTGATCACAGGAGACATAGCAGGAAACAGATTTTTTCCTTAAAATCAGCTCTCATTATCCACTCACACTTACCTTTTTTAGAAGGTACAAGAACAGGAACAATTTCTTTTGTAAAATAGCCAGCTTTCTGTGCTGCCTCTGCCCTGTTTTGTGACTGTACAGCAAGTTGGTCTTGTTCCGCTCTGCTGACTTGCCACTGTTTGGCCACATTTTCAGCTGAAACAGGAACAAAACACAAACTGCCATCAGGAAATGCCAAAATTTTAAGTTGCAAAATTGTAAGTACAAATGTAGTCATTAATGTTTGCTGTAGCAAGCAGCTGAGTTTGTTGAATGGTTTTCATTCCGATTTCCTCATCCTGTTTACTCATGATTCTCTACTATATTTTCACTAGAGGGTGAAAATTTCTGTGTGGAATCTCCTCCCAGATGATATATCAAATTAAATCAAATGCAAACAAGCTTTTCTAGTTTATTGCTTCTCTGAATTACTATGTTCAGATTTCTCTACAGCCACTTCGGAAAAAGGAACAGTTCTGAAGTCACTCTGTTTTCATGAGCAGGGTCTGGAAAAGCAGTTGGCTGGCCATCCCGTCCAGGGTGCAATAACCTGAAGTTGCAGAACCACGCATATCGACAGCACACTTTACGTAACTCCCCCCACTATAAATCTGTGCTGCTGAATGCTCCAGTTACATACAGGGATTATTTTACTTTTTTTTCTGAAATTAAATTTCTCAGATGTAGAAGAGAAGCAAAGAGATTAGCTCAAAGAGAAGAAAAACCCAAAACAGTAGCTTTACAAACAAAATGGAAAATGCCTTCAACGCCTTTCAATATTACGTATTTCTTTCTTTCTTTTTTGTGACCACAACATAAGGACAGCTTGAAACGTTATGTTATTTGTAACTTTAGATTACATTTAGATTACTGGAATTTCCTGTCAGTGAATTCTTTCCCCCACCCCAGATGACCATTTCATTTTATGGACTGTCATCACTTACCTGTTATGCCCATATGATACTGATAAAAAGCATCTGTAAGGCCATCAAGGATTATAGTGTCCTGCAAGGAAGCCTCTCCCATTTTCACCCCAGCTCGCATATGAATGACATGAGGAGCCTGCAAGAGGGTATTTCAATAGGAGTCAGATGTTTACATCTCCAGTACACAATTCAGCCAGACCACTGAAGAGACAGACCCCTGCCTGGTGGCTGGAGGTACCCATCCCAAATCCTGGCAGTCTCTCCAGCAGCCCACTCTGCCTGTCCCTCCAGAGCCTGCCAGCTGGCATGCCATTTGGCCTCTGCATTCCCCTGGTAGCAGATCACCACACTGCAAGTGTTGTTTCCTCTCCACAGACCAAATCCATCATTCCTGGGGCCACATGGCTGTGGCTCTCCATCCCACTAGCCTGCTCTGGGTAGTTCCCAATTGCACTCTGCTGCCAGGGAATGTCAACATCACTCTCAGCACAGGCAGCTGAGCCCTGGCAGTAGAGGCCATCCGTTTCTTGAGCATCAGATCACTGTCTCAGACCCATTCCTGAATACAGCCTTGGGATGAATACCTTTAGATAAAACGGCTTTGCTTTCTTTCCAAGCTCTAATTCTTTGGCGAACAATAACATTTTCAGTTATTCCTTCTCTGGGCTTCTTGCAATACAAAAATCCTGTCTACTGCCAGCTGTCACAAGCAAATCATTTACCACAACAGGGCTAGATGGAAATGAAAATGGAATTTTAAATGCAGTGTGTGTTTGCAGGGCACCTTTTCAGTAGCTACAGTATGAGGGCTTCTCCTTTCTTTAAAAGCACACTACTGAAGTCAACTGCTGTATGTGTAAATTCATTCGCAAGCGCAGGGACCCTTTCCATCAGCCTCTGGGTGCCAGCCTGGAAGCACAGGGTTTCAACATCGGGCTCTTTGCTCCCAGTACGTCAGTGCAATGTGAGTGTAACCCTCTGATTTACCTTGCTCATGCTTTCCATGCCTCCTGCGACCACGATGCTGGAGTCTCCCGTCAGTATGGACTGAGCAGCCAGGCACACTGCCTTCAAGCCTGACCCGCAGATCATCTGGCAGCTCCAGGCGGGCACAGAGTATGGGATTCCTGCAGCCACACTGGCCTGCCGGACGGGGTTCTGCCCAGCACCTGTGGGAACAGGCAGCATTTTTCTTTTGTCTGTTCTTAAAAAACAAAAGCCTGCCTTGTCACTTTTCACAACAATACCCTGATTCCACCAAATTTAGAGCTCGCTCCTACTTTCAGTTGGTGGGTAGGGAAGTGCCCAGCAGTAATCTATAAACAGAAGCTTCTCTCATTTATATTGCTCAATAAATACCTGCTACTGACAGTTTTATATCTTCAACTCTGCTTTTGATGCCAGGTCAGATGAAACACTACTTCGGATCAGCCCTAGCCTGTTGTATGTGTAAGATGAGAAATCATTTAAATTGCTACTTGCTGAAGAGATTCTTTTTGACATCTTCTGTACATCACCAGCAGTTAACTTTCCCTGAAAGTTCATACGGAAACCAAAAGCACAACTATGCACAGATGGACCTGAAAGCTTCCAGTCTTTGTTGTGATCCTGATGGAGATAATAGGATCACTATATTCAAACACTCTTCATCTGCATCTCCCCAGGCCAAAGCTCTTTGTACACAAAGAAAAGGACAAGGAGAGCACATCATTCAGCAAGCTAAAAATATAGAGGAATCTGAATCATCTTTAAGACAAAAAAATATATATTTCCTTCCTCCATGTTTAAAATACAAACCTGCCTATGACTCTGCTGATTAAACATTACCCTGGAAAAAGCAGGAGCAAGTTCAAAACAAACAACTGCCAGCTGCATTTTCAATAAATCGAAATATTTGTCTCCAAACAAGTGGCATCACAGATCTTGCAGGTCAGTCCTGCAGATAAACACTAATGCAGGCCTAGCTCTTAAAATCTCAGTTACCATTACTTAGGATGTTAAATTTAGGAGCTGAGATGACCAAGGTGAGAAGGATGCTGTAACAAAGAAAAGAAACTGACATTCACACATACACCGTTGGCAACTTCAGGGATTTAAAAAAAAACCAAACTATTCCCCACAACATCCTTTCCAAAAACCCATCCTTTCCAAAAACCCATCCTTTCGGTCACCCAGAGCATATGGAGAAGCAGCCACGATGCCTCTCTTTGTTAAGGAACCGCGTTCCCAATGGCAAGGGATAACGTCCTGGAAGGTGAAACCTGAGCTGTTTCAATGGGACAACCCCGGAGAGACGCGGCCGCGGAGAGGGAGAGCCCGGCCGCGGGCGGAGGGGTCCCGCCGCCGGCCCGTACCTGCGGTGAGGACCTGCCCCAGGATCACCTCCGACACCTCCTCGGGGGCCAGCCCGGCCCGGCGCAGCACCTCCCGGATGGCGGCGGCGCCCAGCTCGTGCGCGGGGAGCGACGACAGCCCGCCGTTGAAGGACCCTGGCAGGGGGACACAGAGGGAGCGCGCTCAGAGCCGGACACCCGCCCGGCCCCGGCGGCAGCATCCGCCACCCGGCGCGCCAGCCGCTGGCTCTCACCTACGGCGGTCCTGGCGGCCGACACGAAGACGACGGGGTCCGCGCTCATGGCGGCAGCAGCGGCAGTGGGAGCGCAGCGGAGGCGGTGGGAGCGGAGGGGCGACGGCGGGAGCCCGAACGGGAGCAGCGGCCGCGGCCGGAGGCAAAGCAGAGTCGGCGCCGGTCCCGCCCCTCCCCCGCCCCGGGCGGGGCGGGTGGACGGAGCCCGCGCAGGGGATTCGTAGCCGGGCACCTGAGGACAGTGCGGGGGCCGGGCGGGCGGTGGCGTGGCAGGGCCGCCCCCTGAGGCGATCGATGGGGCGAGGGTGGCCTTGGCCCGCTCCTTCCCAGCCCCTTCGCGGCCGGGGGCGGAGAGAGGAGCGGTTCCGCCGGCCAGGCCGGGGCTGCCGGGGTCGGTCACTTCCTTGTGCCCCCCGCTCGCACACCCGGTGCCTGCGCACCGCCGGCTGCCAGCTCCGTCTGCTTATTTACAAAATAAAGCGTGCGGATCAAGTGCTCTCTTGTCATATTGTGGCTTTAAGGATAGTTTGTTTATTTCGTGACGGCATTTCATAGGATCTGCGTGAGCAGGAACAAAGAATAATGATGTGAATTAAAATATACAAAACTGCCTATCGCTGGTTTGATCTCCTCAGCAACTGATGCCTAGAGATTACCAACACCCAACTCGCCCTCTTTATTTCTTTTTCTTAATTTTAGCAGAAGCCTGACATATATAAAATATATGCATGTTAGCATGGGCAGTGCTCTGCCGCTGGCCCAAAAGCTGTTCCTGTCTGACCTGCCCAAAGAGGCAAGCAGGGGGCTGTTCCCAGGCTGCTTCCATGGGAAGCGACGCTGCAAGGGGAAAGGCGAGGTAGCCGGGAAAGAGGCGGCGCTGGCCGCCGGAGCTCCAGGCAGCCACGGAGCTGAAAGGAGAAGAGGCGGCTGCAGCAGTGGCCGCAACCCACAGCAAGGCGGGCAGGCAGGAATGTTTCTCAGCGGGGAAATGTAGGTGGGAAGCCTAGAGATGCGAGGTGGGGAGCAACAATATTAACATATCTGGAGGAAGAAGGGACAGAGTAAAGGGTGGAACCAAGAAAGTAAGTCAAAGCAACTAACAACAGTTAAAAAAAAAATTACATGGGCTGAAATAACTGGTCTGTGCACAGCCTAGAACTTCGGTTCTTACTCCCTCCTTCCTCATTCACAGATACCTGGCCTAAGGGACATGCCAGCCAAAGCACTGCATTGAATTTGCATCTGAAGGCCAAGAAGATGGTTAGAAAATGTGCTGTTGCTCCTACCTCAGCTACAAAGTTGGGAGACTTTTTTTCCCATCCGGGTAGTAAAATTCCGTAGGATTTTGTGGGGAGAACAGAAGTACAAATTAAGTCCTAGAAAAGCACACAGTATGTGATGACAAACACCGAGAAACATAAATGTGGTTAAATATGCAGTGAACGCACCAGTACGCCTGTGGTCACATCCTGCATGTTGGCTAATCTGAACTTGGCAGTATTAAATCTGCATCCATAAAACACACTTGAACCTTCTGTGTGGGCATAATGAGCAACAGGAGCACCACAATACCTGAGGTAGATTCTTCTGACCCCTATCAGCCTCTATTCTTGCTTTACAATGTAAAAAACTACAGCATTACTAGATAGGGAAAAAATCCTCCTTCAGTTATGGAGACCAAGAGTGTTAGCCTAAATTTCACCAATAACTAACTGTTAAACCATGCTGCAGGACTCCAACACTCAAAATACATTCCTACTTTTTGGTCTTTGTGAAGAATAAGGCCAAAGCAGAAAGCCATGTGTCATAACATTTCTTCAGTTACTTTGGGGTTTCCAGCTATCAGCAAGAGAAGAATCCCCTCAGGTATCTTCAGGAAAGGAAATCTTTGGAAAACCCCACAAGCAGCCAAATGCTTAGGTGGACCAATGTACCAGTCTCCTAAGGAGATGCATTAAAGGATGCATTAATTGGCAACATGCATGCACCATTGCTTTTCTCTAATGATGCTGTACACTCAGAGCAGTTGATAACACTGACAAAAACCTCAGATTAAATCTGGAGGGGAAAAACATGTTTTGTGTCTTTTCAAAAGGCTGTCAGTAAGCAACTAGTAGAACTAACATACAAGCAAAACTCGGGAATGTGGGATTTTAAGCAATACAGTAATTGCTTTAGAAAAATATTGTATGGCTCCTGAGCTACCCTTTATGACTGAATGTAGTCCCTGCACCTTTTCAAAATTCAGTAGAGAGTAACACAGATATATGAGGGCAGCACCAAGTAACCTTGTTTATCAACTGTACCATATACCAAAATGTCATTCTTAATGTAACATTTGACTGATTACAACTTAAGGTCATTGATGCAAATACAAAGTCAATAATGTGAGATGAGCTCAGATTAAATGTCAGCAGGTGTTCAAAGTCCACAACTGACACTACACCTGAAGTAAGCCTTATGAACAGGATTCTCTTGAATTTAAAATTTTACAAATATCACCACAAATACTGAATTAAACATAAAGCGAGGTTTCAGCCCCTTCCCTCCCCACACTTCCCTAGCAGACGGGAAGAGTTCAAACATGAAGCAGCCTTAGCGACCTCAGACCAGCTCACCCCAGTGAGCTGATCTGCTGCACCTTTGCTCTCAGACCCAACCAGCAGAACTGTCTTGCAGCTCAACATTAGTGATGAACCAGGCCGTGATGTTGGGGCACCTGAAAACAACAGAGATTAATTTTATTTTGGTATGTCTATCAGGTTTGCAGTATTCTATTTAACTCTGCTTGGATGGCGTCCAGGATTGAGATCCAAAGGGATAAAAGGGGCATGTAACGTAGCAAAATAATGTAGCAATTGCACAAAGGCAAATAATTATGAAACATGCATGGTACAGATCAAAGTTAAGTTATTTAAATGCAGAAAAAACCTCTACTGAATGGGAGTAGGCAGCTGTGCTTTCAAATTCAATGTAGTTAATGAGCAGCATAATACTCAGTAGCAAACTACTGCCCTATGCTGGTTCATTTTGCCATTTCTTGGAAATCTAAACTCTGTGAAATGAAGTCATCAATTCAGAACAGAAAGCTTACTTGCTACCAGTTGCACAAAGTTTATTTACTACTTTGCTATGAATACAATAAAATGAACATGTGCCTTCCATGAAATACTCAAGGTGCAAAGATTTTTGCATGTTCATTTGCTAATGGTGTCTCAGTTTTATTAGAAATAGACAAAAAGTTAGAGGATTTCAGTGTTCACTGATTTAATCTCCTGCTAGATAACTTTTTTCTAAAACTGACCTTTAAGATATCACTATTGTTACCAAAATGTGAAGCCCTTGCTTTTTTTTTTTCTTAAATCTGACACTTGGTCAATAACTATTTGCAAAAACAGGTTTGTTGGAAATATGAATTTAATAAAAACTAAGCTGCACCTCTTACAGGAAAAAAAAAACCCAAACAAAACCCAATTACTTTAAATTCATAAATCTTACTATGAGATTATTCTCTTTTTTTTTTTTAATAGATTTCACAACTTTCCTGCAATAGCAAATTCTCTAGTCTATAAAGTCTTATACACAAACATTGGTACTAATATCTGCTTAGGGCACTCAGGCTTCCTGGACACCTTTAGCACCTTCAGGCCTTTTTTCATGT
Organism: Pachycephala philippinensis; assembly: GCA_013397055.1. Lineage (NCBI taxonomy): Eukaryota > Metazoa > Chordata > Aves > Passeriformes > Pachycephala > Pachycephala philippinensis. The sequence goes on from VWZT01015009.1 coordinate 394,513, forward strand.
GTAGAAAGACAATTCATTCTTCTTCCAGGTTTTCTTAGCAGTGGACTGACATTCAGTTGTCTATGGGTAGGTTCAGCACATAAGGCATGTTTCAAAGGACACACTGTTTTCCCAGTGAGGACAAGAGCTGCATTTTCTAAAATTTCTCAATCTCCAACCTGACTAACAGGGTCCTTGCAAATCAAGGCAATAAAATGTCCTTGGCTGAGCAAGGACAAGGACAAGAGCAATCTGTGTTTTCCTTGAATCCATCTTGGTAAAGGAATGTTCATAATCTAACTGGTGTTTAATTAAAAAATGTTGTCTTCCCCTCAGACAGGAAAATGTTTGCACTATTAAAACTATCTTGGCCTCTCTATGGTTTAAAAAAAAGTATAGTAAACACTTGGGCTTATATCCTTACCAACTATGTGCACACCTGTACTCCAAATGCAAGCTTGCAGTATTTATCAAGCATCCCCAAAAACGAATTTAACTTGTTTTGGTTGTAAATGTATCTGGATGGATTATCGGTCAGGGGATGTCTTCAGGACAAGCTCTGGGGTTCACTCACTGGTGTGGTCAGACCCTAACAGGAAAAAATGCCTGATCACTGTGAGGCACACACCAATTCATAGGGCTGTGGGAGCACTGCAAGTGCTGCCATCTCAGAGACAAGAGTTACAAATCAAATTGGGTCTATGTAGCTGTACATTATCATACTGCTGACTTTATATGCTTTCCAAGAGTTTATATATACACACACACATATATATAAACTGATAAGAATTATTGGTAATTAAAAAATAATCCTTGTAAGAGCTCTCTGAAGAAGTTTAGTTACTTCTTGCTATAAAGATGTAAGAAAAATATGTGATAATTCTGCTAATACCCATAAAAGCATGTTCTAAGGGGATATAAAGACAGCATTAAGCCTGCGGCCTAGTACTCAGGAAGCTTCTCTAAAAAAGAGAGAGTTCACTGATGTCGAAGTTGGGCTTTCTGCTGCCCAGATCTTTACCTAGTAGTTACCTGAAGGACCTCTCTGTATCGCTTTCTTCTCAGAGCAGCAATCCATAAATTTTATCTTTCTCCCACACCTGCAGGCTGCAGCAGCCTTTTCCAGTGCGCCTGAGAGCTCATTCTCTGCTGCAGATGTACCATGGGGTCTGCCTTGCTCCGTCTCCTGTCCTTGCAAGTAAAGGACAGCCTTTGCAAGAGCCAACTGGCCTTTCTTTACTTCCTGATATTTCAAGGTCCTTTAAAATGCCAAGAAATGTACCTACGGTACTCCAAACTGTTGGGTTTTTTTTTACTTTTGAGAAAGGCTTTATCTCATTTTCCCCCTAATTCCTCACTTTCCTGACCTGCAGACTAATTATTTTTATGAGTGTTTTACACTTGGAAGCGTTTTCCCTCAAAGCCTGCCTTCCCTGGGGACAAACCCTCAGAGCTGGAAAACCTTATGGTGTTTGTGTTGGTCCAGAGGGTTTCCATGTGAAACCAAGGGGTGGAATAGAAACCCAGAACTGAGCAGGTAAAACCAAGGAGGAGCCATCCAGTTAATGGATAATTAAGTTAATGAGTAACACACCATCATTCGAGGAACCTAAAACCCAGTGGTGAGCTGTTCTGCCCACACATTCATAATCTGGTACCTATCCCATTTTATCATCATGGGTGAATCAATATATGAGCTTGGCTTTTGCGTTGGTGCTTGGACAGATCGTGGCATGCCCTCTCATCCAAGCAAGGACCAATGCTGGGGGTTATGATACCACCTATTACTTGAAAAGCTAATTTACTCCAGTTACCACACTGTAAACACAACCCAAGGTGGGTGTCAACACGTGTTCCAGCAGCACTAAAAAGTCCCAGGTTAGCTCTCACTGTGCAACGTGATGTGCAAACAGGACAAAAGAATATTTCAGTTAAATGTCCTCTTCCCAAAGGTATCAGAGGACTGGTTACCAAATTGTTGCCATTATTTCCCTAAACAAAAATTATAGGTGTAGCCTGGTAATGCACTTACTAATTTGAAAATACAGAAGGAAGGCATCCCAGAATATTAAGCTCTGTAGGCTGATTCCACTTATCTCTACATGTCCCTGGCTGCCTGCCTCTTGCTCAGCTAGCATATTTCCCACAAATGTAATCTACACTTCTAAAGATAAATTTAAAACAACTAGGTACTGACAAGGGGTAAAAAATGCAGGAATACTTTCTACATGCTCATGAACACAAACAATGGTGTAAAGTCTACCATCCCACACCTCCGAGTATAACTGAGCTAGACCTTTATCTTTACTACTAAGAAGACAGAAAGGAGGTCTGGTTTCTCAACATAACAGAAAGTAGCCAAACTCTAGACAAAATACTAGGAAATCCTGAGTTTAAATCATCATTGATAATACAGAAAATGTTAGGCATGTTATACACAGAATAGAAGCAGCCCTGAGTGTACCTCTGCATCTAATTTATGTAGAAAAAGTTTCAATTTCTTCTTCTGCTTGGTTTATGTGCATTTTTAGTACTGTAATGTTTATGTTTGCACAGGAGGAAATCAAGTCAATTTGCTATATTAATGTTCTTATTAAGGCCTACTCTAACATTTCAGTGCATCTCTCATGCTGCCATATCCTGTGATGGCTTCATCTGTTAATTGGTATCTTGAACGCTTAAAACAAATACCTGCAAGAAAAGCAGAAGCAGGAAACTGTACAATAATCACAGCGTATCTCTTTTCACTTTTAAATGAGGTAAGACTTCAAAGGAGTTTATTCAGGTCCTTTCTCCTTGTGGTCACCTTACCACCCTACCTTGGGCAGCCACATCAAATCACTTGTTTTTAAACGTTTTGAGTTCTCACCGAAAAATCTGTCTATTTATATATACACATCCATGTGGATGTGGGACCACGTGCACTGAGTTCTGTTCTGCAGTGATTATATTCCTTCTGCTACCGGTAACACTCAGGAGAGATTTCTGGAGCACCTTCAGCACTGACACAGTGCGTGACAATCAATTTCGTCTGTGCAACCCAGCTGACAGACTAATTTAGCCCGCAGCAACTTTACGACTTTGCCGGCAGAAGTATTTACCCAATAGCACAGCTTGCGAAATCACGGATAGTAAGAAGGATATACTTTATTTTATAGCACCAGCTCAGTGCTAGACTGTAGTGAAGGTCAAACTGCACTTTATTGGTTTTTATTCCCAGACGAGGAAACAGATGTTTACTTTCTTTGGAAGCAGCTGGAATTTAAGTCCTTTATCTTTCATTAGCGACTGAGGACACTGGCTCGCACCGACGCCGCCGAGCGGCGGCCGGAGAGCAGGCAGCCCGGGCAGTCACACCGAGAAACCCAGCACCCATCTTGCACTTCATTTACTGCTGCGCGCAGTTTTCCTTCCCAGAGATCCCATCTTCTCCGCCAGCCTTCCGGGAAAGCGCCAAGAGCTTTTCCCAGGAGGCGCCGGGCTCCCGCTCCCCTCAGCCGGTTTGGCGGGAGACCGGGGCCGCTCGCCGCACCCGGCCGGACAGCAGCGCCTCC
>VWZT01015009.1:398550-425504 GCA_013397055.1 Pachycephala philippinensis
GGGGAGGAGCGGAAGCACTTAGAGCCATTTTGTGCGAGGCCCCGAAGCCCGGCCTGGCTGCACGACCGGGATCTTCCTCCTTCCCCTGCCTTGGGCTGCAGCCGCGCCCCCGGGAGCCGCGTTCGTCGCTCCCCTTGTTGGAGAGGAGCGAGGGCGGCGGGGCGGGCACTACCTGGGCTGGGGGGTGGCCGCAGCAGCTGGGTCTGTCAAACACCTGCGGCTGCGCCCCGCGGGGGAAGCGGGGGGCGGGACCCCCGCGGTTGCTGAGGCGAGTGTGAGGGCTGACCAGTTACGGGGCTACTGTGAAGCTTTTCTTCTAAACAGCAAAAGGCTGTACAAAAGGAGCTACTGGAGGGGGTCCGGGGGAGGGCCACAAAGATGATTTGAGGTCTGGAACATTGCTGTTGTGAGGAGAGACTGCGGTAGCTGGGCCTGTTGGCTCTAGAAAAGCGAAGACTGAGGGAGGATCTCATCAATACGCACAAATACCTTAAAGGCGGGTGCTAAGTGAATGGTACCAGAGTCTTTTCGGTGGTTCCCAGTGACAGGACGAAGGGCAGTGGCCAAAAACTAAAACACAAGAAGTTTCACCTCAACATGAGGAAGAACTTCTTTACGTTGAGGGTGGCAGAACACTGAAACAGGCTGCGCAGGGAGGTCATGGAGTCTCCCTCTCTGGAGACATTCAGAACCCACCTGGACACGTTCCTGCGTCACCTGCTCTAGGTGATCTTGGCTTGGCGGAGGGGGTGGTGTTGGACTGTGTAATCCCCAGAGGTCCCTTCCAGTCCTAAGGATTCTATAAATTATATGTGTGTATATATATGCACACACATACATGCTTCGGGAGCTGGCAGCCTGTGCTGGGGTTTTCCCCATTTTTTCTTATCATTAAAATAACTCTTAGTTCGGGTATAACGAGTAAAGCCTCATACCTGATGTTATTTAAATATTTTTGTTCCTTGAGGTTTTTTAAAAAGTTTATAAATCCTGTGTTTTATAAAGGTTGTAGAAAAAGGTGTGTGGGCTTCTACCAGAGTTACTAAAATTAAAATATGCTTTCCCTATTTCACATCTCTTTTAATTGGAACTGCTATAAAAGCCTAAAACATTGAGATTTCCTAAAAATTCTTTCAGTGCCTGTGTTAATGTTGTTCTAAGTATGGAGTATGGTTTTACGTTGCTTGTTGCCAGGAGCAGAAATGCAGGAGTGGTGTGTGGCAGCCACTGTTTCTGCAGAATCATGAAAGTGGTTAGTTAGGATAGTACAGTTAAGCTGTTCATAATGTAAATTACAAAATATAATCGTGTTAATTCCAGTCAGTTATGCAGGAATGTTGTTTACATTGATTCTTTTTATTTTAGAAAGTAACACTTCATCACGTTCTTGCAAGATATTTCTGATACGGGTAGGAGAGAGATGATCTCTTCTAGAGGAGAGCTGAGTGATAAGCATCTCTCAATGCACAGTGCTTGAGAAGTTACTGTATTAAATTCAAGGAATGAACATTTCAGTTGCAGTGTTGTTGTCTGTAGCATACAGATTCACCTGTTCATTAACAGGAAACTGAGGCAAATCCCCATGACAGTTGCTGTAGCCAGCCTGGCGCTGCTAATGTTTCTGAGAAACATGGAGCACAACGATAGCAGTATACAGCAGTAATAAATGTTTAAGCTTCTGGTAAGTTACTTCAGGTTCCCAAAAAGCTCTTGCAGGGCAGTAGTGAGTTGAAATTCATATGTGTGGAAAGAGCACATAGTGTTTATCTTAGATATTATCAACCTAACTTTTCCAGAATAACCTACAGAATTTTTTTATGTAGTGTGTTTTTATATTTTTAGTGTGTGGTTCTATCATGGCGCATAATAACAGGTGGCAGTAAGACAGTAACTTCTAATGCAGTGGCCCGTAACTTCAGCCTTCACTTTTGTGCTCTTGTCTGAAAGCAAGAGGTGGTTTAGTAAATGGTGATGTGCTGGGTGTAAAGGTTAGAGTAGCCTGGTCTGGTGCTGGAATTTTGTGTCAGGTCTGGAGATGCAGGGTTGACTACCTTTGGATGAAGCACCAACTTTTGATTTGTTGTAGTCATGATTGTGACAGCAATCATGTGTTTATAATTGCTCTACGCTGCAACAGGAATTACAAGCTAAGTCTTTGAGGAAACTCACCTTTTTTGGTATTTGTGTGGTTCTGGTGCTTTTTTGAGGAACACACACGTAATGACTTGACATAATGTGTGTACCATTTAATCAGTGTTAGCTGTAGTTGTTTGGGACATCTGAAAAGCATGTTTCTCTCTGTCAGAAACTTAACAGTAGCTGAGATCTTCAGGACTACTTCCAAACTCCAAAGGAGTTAAAAATTCTAAAAGTCTTCAGGAAAATTACAGTGGGAGAGGTGGCAACCTAAACACAGGGGTCACAAGCATTCCCTCTGTAATTTCAAGTTACTCTAAATGACTGAATTGGGCACTGGCAATTTGTATCAGTAGTCTCTTATGCTTGTATTTTATATTTGAGGCATATTTTTGGTAAAACAGTATCAAATAAGGAGCTGAATGCAGAAGTTCAAGTAAAATGCTTGAGTAACTTCTTGTGAGTGGGAGGGAAGGGGGTGGAAGTGGAGGGGACCTCTTAGTTTAGGGAAGCACTTCCGTGCCTGTGTGTTACTAAGCCTAGCAACAGGAAGCTGCCATTCATTAGTGAGATGCTTCTACTGAATGTTTTCTTTCTATGGGTTCTAATGTCAGTATTTATTATAGGAAGGGAATGTGAGTGTTGGCTGTTTTGTTTGTTGTTAACCAGGACCTTGTTTGGTAGGGTGCTGTGTAGTTGTCAGTGATGTCAGTTAGTGTAGGTTGAAAAGGCTCTACTTCATTGGAATGCGTTTGCTTGTCTTACTGACCAGCAGTTTCAGGATTTGGAAAAGTTAAATTAGTTAATTGAATGTCATTCTGAAAATACTAAGATAATACGTAAAAATCATTGAGAAAATATCTACTACTTAAGAGCATTGTTTCTTTGAAGCTAAGTGTTCACAACCAAGGAGTTGACACATCCTTTCCCTGCTACATGTGCATTGTAGCAGCTTTATAAGCTTAACAACTCTTAAAATTATATGCAACTTTTCCACTGGAAAGCATATTGCAAAGATGCATGCCTCTAGCAAACCTTGCATTCATTATTACTTGAATGCCTGTAAGATTTATGAATTCAGTGTATTTTACATAAGCATAGTTGTAGAAAATACCATGTATTGGTCTTTTGAGGTAAGGAAGCGTGTCCTGTAATGCAGGGCAGTGTTAACCTAGCAAAATGCAGTCCTTTTGTGCTCTGTATGCACAAGAGGAGTTCTCTTTGATGGTCTGCCTAAGCCATTTATTTTGCATCTTTTCCTGAAAACATTCACATGGGTTTTAAAATAACAATGCTTCCTGTTTATTAGAATCTTAAGAGAATAAGTATTTGCAAGAACATGTTGTAATGTTCACCAATGATTATCTTTTATTCCAAAGAGGAGGAGTAGTAGTATAAAGTGCTTTCCTCAGACCTTGATTATCCTTTACCCTGTAAAATACAATGTTATGTAGATGTAGACACATCATAATGTCAGTTTGATACAAAGTTGGGTGGTTTTGATTAGTTAAATAGGAAAAATTGATTACTGATTGGCTTTTTAGACATAAATAGAAAGTTTTAGTTAACTTTTGGAGAAAACGCATCTGACTATATCTAGATTAGAGGAGTAAACTTGTCATGGTGTTGTTTTGTGCTCTGGTGCTCCATTGTGTGGAACCAGTATTTCCATGGTGTAATACTGCAAATTAAAAAAATTAAGGCTAGAAGTACAAGTTTCTGACTTGTTCAGTGTTCCATGTACACTAGAATCTACACTAAATAAAATTCCTTTTCTTCCTCTCTCTTCAGAGTTCACAATGACGAATGAAGAACCTCTCCCAAAGAAGGTATGTGTAAAATTACTTGTGACTTCACTCTTCCAGGTAATCATGACAGCTTGATAAGTTATGCTTTTCTTTTTGCCTCGTAGGTTCGCCTTAGTGAAGCAGATTTTAAGGTTTTACCTAGAGATGAGCTTATTCTAAGGTAACGTAAAAAGTGTTTTTTCCTTCTCAACATTTTAGTGAACTTCCAGTGGAAGATGTGTGACTTTACTCTTCCACTGTCTTTTAGCATCCTTGTTCTGAAAAACTGTTTTATCTGTTTCATGATACATTTCTTCTGTAAAGTTCTTCTCTTCTGTCAAGTATTTTTATTTGTAGTTTGGGAGGGAACACTTTTTCCCAAGAGGCAAAATCCTTAACAGTATTTTGTAAAACATGAGTAGGAGTAGGTTTTTTTCTTACTTGTAACTATAGAAGATATGATTGCTTAGATTCCTTGCTAGATAACAAGTTACCTTAAACATCAGAAAAATGTCAACTCTTTACTTCTCCAGTATGTTTTACACTTTTCTCAGTCCATGCAGTTGTCTTCTCAGCATGTTCAGATATTAACAGAAAAATGTTAAAATGAAGTTTTCATCACCTCGAACTTTCATAGGGAAGAGCCTGGCCATCTTCTTCATGTTTTAGAAAGCTTTAATGTCACCACAGAAAAAATTATAGGGAATCCTGTTGCACAGACCACCGGCTTAAAGAAACCACCTCAAGCCACTTGTCTCTGTATGCCTGAATTTCCCGATTCGTAAACCAGGAGCTATCCAAACTAGCCATCTGTGGGGCGTCTTGTTTATCTGCTGGAGTAGTCTGTGTGTTTTGGTAAACATTAGTTCTTGCTTTTTGTACACTAAGTTATTAGCATTATTATATATAGGGTTTCAAGGTAAATTTTGCTGTTTCATAGAACAGAGACTAAATTGTGTAGAAACATGGGGTTACATATGCAACACTTAATGTACACGGTGATCAGCTACTCTCCCTTCTGGGTAAACTATCCTGCCAGCTACTTTTGGGGTGACAGTTTTTTTCCAGGGAGTAAACACAGTCTGGCTGCATATGCTTAAACTGGTTGCTGTCTTCCTTTGAGTATCCAGTCTTTTGGGCAGTAAAGAAAAATTTATTTAAACAGTAAGAAAAAAATGCTTCTTTGATAAGTGGTTTTGGCCTTGTAATCCTTTTTATAGAACTTTCTGTACTCAAGATTATCTCTGTCAGTAGTAAACTCCTAAGTCTTCAAAGCTGTGCCCTTACTTCCTGCGATAAAATTCATGTGAAAGTACCAAAGCATAGGTTCTGTGCCACTTGCTTTCTGACTGATAGTGTGAAAACACAAAAAGGCTGCCAGTTGTAATCAGTTTCTGTAACTTGCAATGATTAGTTGCTACTATAGAAGAGATGAATTTCCAACATATATTCAAGAGAGAATATGATGGAATACACCCAAGGAGGTAAAGTATGTCAGCAGCTCACCTGTGTTAACAGAGAGGGAGAAGGGAATTTGCTAATGACAGCTATGTTGCTATTGAATCATCTTCTTAGTGTGTAGAAAAACTATCATGCTCTCAAAAAGGCCACTTGATGGATTTAAGGAGAATGACTGTTCAATATGCCCAGAAATGGAAATTTAAACTCCGTTTTGGTCACATCCATTTCATTAGTTTGATTTGATCAGTCTTTCAAACACTGGGGTTTTTTTTGTACTGGGTGCGAGTTACAGATTTCTAGTAAGTTCAGCTCTAATCGTGATTTCACATAAAACTAGCAATTATTACACTAACTGCTGGCTTCATTTGTAGGCTGGAATAAAATACTATGATTACATGTGTATTTTAATCAACATCATTTCTACTACTTTGAGACATAGGAAAGCATGTGTTGACCACTAGATTGTCTTGAGACTTGGAATGTATTTTTCTGGTCCATGCTTTGGTGAGATGCTTTTTAAGATGGACATGTGTCATCACCTTTTGGTCTTTTAGGTAGAAAGCCACCATTGCTGTACAATTGCAGTGATGAAATATGTATCTAGAAAAGTTTTTTTTTGGTCAGTTTCTGTGCCATGAGTCCCAATTTTACTGTTCTTTTCCATGAAGTGCATGATTTAGTTTTGCTCATTTTAACTTTCGTTGACTAAACATGAGCACAGAGCCTTTAGATCTGACCTTGAATTTTTGCTTGCCTCATGGCTTGTTGCTGTGGATACATCTTAATCTTTCCCCTCTCTAATGCAGTAGTTACTTAGCTTGCCTGTAGGAGTTTCTGAGAGAAAGAAGAGCCAGGAACGTGGTAAAAAGTACTTTCTGGATCATAGCTAAAAATCTGATCAGTATTGCCCTGATCGTTTAGCTGCACCATTAGCTGGCGAAACACTGAAGCACTCCAATAGGCACAAGCATTTCTGAGGAAATACAGTGCTTTTACTGAACTTCAGTCAACAGGGACTTAGAGCCAGTCTTTTCTTGGAATGGCCTGGGTGCAGTGTGTGTCTCAATCCCCAACTGGTTATCATTTACTATGAAGCCCAAAGGACAGCATAAAAAATGGGTGCTTCAAGAAAAAGTACTTAGGACTTCATTGCTTCAAATTACGTCTATAAAGTCTGCTTAATATTTTCAGAGAATGAAGGGAATTAAGTAACTGAGATAATGCTGCTCAGTTACCTTCCAGTTCTTGTGAGATTGTGATCCCTTGAATGTAGAACAGATTCAGGAGTGTCCTCCCAGTTCTGCTGTCCCTGTTCTTGAATGCCTTTCCAAGTAGCACTTCAGTGAAGCTCTTCAGGTTATTAATTTTGAAACATCAGATAATGGACATAAACTACCATATTGAGTGGAAAGCAAACTGATGGGAGAAAATAAGCTGGCTTTTAGCCTTTGTCATTCTTGCCCCACCACTCAGATTCGCTGGTGAGCCTTAGTCTGCTACAGGTGTACTGGAAGGCATAATCTGGGGCAAGGAGGTCAAGGGTCTGGCTGTGTTCCCTCCCAAGATCTTGCCCATTCCCAGCCTCCTGGTGAGGGGGGAATGTTGGAAAACGGGCCTTGATGATGTGTGAGCATATGGTAGTAGGCATATGACTTCAAATCTGTGACATGGCCTAATGCCATCTGGGTTTTCTTTTCCAGGAGTTTAGTTCTTGCCTAAATACTAGCAGTTGTTGAGAGGTGACTTGGAGCTATTACCTACAGCATTCTTGGCGACCATAGGCTACATGATTTTATTGTGGGTGGTTATTTGGGGCGGTTCTTTACCTTTTTTTTCTGGTAGGGGTCTGTCACGTCTACCTAACTTTGTTTCAGGTCTTTGTTTCACTTGCTCTGTATATTGCTCCTGTTACAGGAGTATGGGGGTGTCACAGTTTTGGTAGAATTACTGGTTTTGGGCTGTGAGGTGTAACTTAAAAGTCAAGTAGTCTTGTATATTTGAAGACCAACTGTTTTATTGCATGTAATTTTTTTATGTAAAGTTAGCTTATTTCTTTCTAGCTTTGCTGTTTAGTACATGATCTTAGCCCCTTTTTTGAAACTGGAATTGTCTTTTGTGCAATTGTGTAATTCCCTCTTGACATTTTCTGGTTATGGTATCAATGTGTACTCTGAAAGCTTAGGAATGAGATGCCTTGATTTAATAAACTGAGCTTCAGAAATTTCTTTTTCTTTTTATACCTGCAACAGGTGGAAACAGTATGAAGCATACGTGCAAGCTCTGGAGGGCAAGTACACAGACCTTAATTGTAAGTTAGCTGGGTTTCAAAATGGTGCAAGTTATCTGAATGTATAAAGCAGAGCAGTCAGGCAATATCTGTGCTTTCTAGAAGTGCTAGAAATAAGAGATAATAATCTATTATGTCAGTTACCTGTCAGGAAAAGAGCCCCTGTTTTTTTCTACTGTAAGTTTTCAGCCTCTCCCAGCTTTCTTATCAACTTCTTTTCCAGTTGCAAATTTATCACACTATCTAAAAAGTCTTATTTTGCATCTATAGGACACAGACTGCTGGGCAGAGAAAAGCTTCAAAGCATAACCCCATAAATAGGTGTACTTTCAGGACTTTACTGTTAGAAAAGGAAACTCTATCTACCAAAATACTCCAGGAATTTATGTGCCTTTAGTAGTCTTACAGGATTGTAAGACTAGGAGGGGAAATAGTGTTTAGAAGTAAATGTCGAAAATGAGTCCCCAAGTAATATCTGATTAGGCAAATTTGTCATTCTTACATGGTCATTAAAACTTGGTCTTTTGGAAGATAATATGAGAAAAACATCCTACTCTGAAATGAGAAAGTATGAATACCATCTGGGAGTGACTGAATATCCAGTCCTAAGTCACTTTTAAAAGTTACATTGGCAGCTAGAGATGGTACGTTTTCCTGTTTTCCACTCACCTTTTCAGTCTAAATGCTTAAAGGTGTAGTACCACTGAGTTTGAAGGGTATTTTTCTGTCAGTCCAAATGGATATCCTCTCTTTTGCTGTTGTTGCATCCTTCTTCTGTTGCTGTCTCGTAATGTTTTGAGTTTTGGAGAGATTAAATACAGGAAATGGAAGCAGGTGATGCCATTCACATCTCAAACTGTCCAAACATAGATAAATAAGTTGTTTCAACATTCCTGTTTTCTTGATTTTGGAAACAATACAGGCCATAGTAATCAGTGTTAATGAATTATCTGCAAAGAATTATTTAGAAATCAGTGTCCTGAAGCAATTTGTGATGTTCAGGTTATATTTGCAGTTGATTATTCTCAAGGAATTAGAAAAAAATGAAAAAATAAATTATGCTAGTTTTTCCTTGCTTTATACATGACAAGTAGCAGAGTGAATGTATACAGTTGGTATTGGGTTGCTTGCATGTGTTTTTGTTTGAGTAATTTGGAAATGCCTTCTCTCATATTTCAGACATAAGTTTTCATAAGTGTTCATGAACCAGAAGTTTAGTTGTGACAGAATGTTCTTGAATGTCTTACTGTTTGCTCATGGAGTGTTGAGACCAGTTTGAGGATTCCCATAAACAGCACTGTTTTACAGACTGCAGAGTACAGACTTCCCTTCTCCCCCACCCTGGCCTCAGCTTTTCTTATACATACCTGGGCAGTTCTGCCTTCCCGAGTTTCAGACTGCAGGTTGTAATAATAGTTGGTTAAAAGTTATTTCCTATATAAACATCTTCAAAATTTTAGTGAGTCTTAAAGAAAGACCACGAATATGGATTTAAAGCCACCTGTTGTCAAGCTTTTCTAATATTTAATGATATTTTGGTTTTTGTTAGTACTAGTTACAAACATGACTGCATAAAGCATAACTGTTTATGACTTTGGTTTATGAATTTGGTCTTAGATTCTTTTATCTGTCTTTTAAAAACTCTCTGTGAGAGGGTACTATAAAACATGCTTTGTGTGTTGTTGTTTGTATTAGCTAATGATGTGACGGGGTTGAGAGAATCTGAAGAGAAGTTGAAACAGCAACAGCAAGAGTCTGCCCGAAGAGAAAATATTTTGGTGATGAGGCTGGCAACTAAGGAACAGGAGATGCAAGAGTGTACTGTAAGTATTTAAAAAGGATGAGTGTGATATTCCTGTTACAGGAATATCAGCTTTTGAGACAGTACCTATGTGCTATGTTTTTTGTGTATCTACAGCATCACATTTTCTGTGTTTAAAGAAATGGCAGGGTACTTTAGCTTTCATTGAATTAGTAAAGATCACTTCTTAAAGTTTGGGGTTTTTTTTAATATTAGCTATTTCTGTTCATTTTCAGCAGCATTTATGATTGGAAGGGCTTTTACTTCAAACCAAGCTAATTCTTGCATGTGTCATGCTTACTCTCCTCTATCATTTATCTACTGTGCATATCTACAAAAATACTACTTCTGAGTATCATTAGAGTCAGGAACAAATTAAAATGTAAGGGATATGATTTAGTTTATTTGGTTTCATTTAGGAGGTTTTATGGTGATATTTACATTGCCTTTGGATAACAAGGTATTTGTAAGCCTCTGTTTCGCTGGATAGGTGAGGTTTCTACTGACTTGTTCAAAGCTGTTTTGAAATTTGGCAGATCTGCTTAATTTCTAATGTTCTAAATACATTTTTGTTGATCTTTGTTTCTCTCCTTTATTTCTGGCCATTTTCTGTGACTTTTTCATCTGTGTTTAGTCTTGGTTTCTTGAAACTCTCATTTTTGATTACCTTTAACATAATTTTCATTCTGCTTGAATGTGGCAGTTTCTGAGATGATTGTAAAAGGTTATTGCTAGTTTCAGTAGTATACTCTTCAGAGCTTCTCTTATGAAACGTACAAGCTCTGTGCAAAACTAATAACTAGTATTGTAGCTTTCCTTTTCTTCTTTAAGTCTTCCTTCCTTTTTTGCCTGAAGGTTTTCAGAGCTGTCAGGTATAGTAGTGTGACTGAACTCTGTACACAATACTTTTCATTGCTCTGAAGACCATAAGATCACTTTAGTTCACAGTAAGTAGTGTTATAAACAGGAAAAAAAAAAATAGAGGGGATTAAGCTTACTTTGCAGTGGGAAAAAAAAAAAAGCCCAGAATCACTGAGGCTGGAAGAGACTTGCAGTTTTAGTCCAGCCTGCCTGTTCACAACAGGGTTAATTGGATGAGGTTGCTCAGGACTGTGCACTATTGGCTTTTAAGCATCTCCTAAAATGGAGACTCCAAAACACTTTGGTGACCTGTGCCAGTGCTGAACCACTGACACAGTAGAATGTGTTTTCTTAGGTTTAAGTGGAACTTCCTGTGTTTCAGTTCCCCATCACCTGTGCTTTCAAGTGGGCACCACTGGCTTTGCCGCCTTTACTCCCCGTCAGGTATTTATGCATATTGGTAACATCCCCTGAGCCTTCTCTTCTCCAGGTTGAGCAGCCCAACACTCTCAGCCTCTGCTTGTGTGTCACATGCTCCAGCCCCTTAATCATCTTCACGGCCCTTCATTGGCCTCACCCTGCTATGTCTGCATCTCTCTTGTACTGGGGAGTCCAGATCTGGACCCCGTACCCCAGATGTGTCACCAGTGCCAAGTGAAGAGGAAGGATCATTTCCCTGAGCATACAGCTAAACTAATAAATACTAAAAATAAATAAATAAAAAGAAATGTAAGTTTTTCACCAAAACCAAATTTGTGTGTACTATATTTACGTTTCTTCCTCCCTTTAAGTTAAAAGCTTTAAGTATGTAATGCTTTGAGTTTGACAATACCATGAAGACTATAGGGGTTTCTGACCACACTTTGTTAGATGTTTATAGCTGCATAATCTTTCCAGAACATCTGTGTAGAAGAACTTCTGAAGAGCTTTTATTTTCAGTATACTTTAAAAAAGAAAAAAGGGTGGGTAAAAACCTACCAAAAAGAAACAAAAAACAGACACATGCCCACACACCCAGGTGGCTTATATTTTTCCTGCTCTTGACTCAAGAATAACACTAAGGATGTAATCTCCATAGTATATGGAGGTAGGAAGATGCATCCTTGAAGTAGAGGTGTTAAAGCTATAATGGAGACACGGTCACCTTTAGGTATTTTCACGTTTAAAAATGCACATAGTTTCAAGAAGGTCTGAAGGACTACCTGGCTTCATATTGCTAGAGAGTATTTTTTTTCCACTACAGTAACAGTAAAAAAATACATCATGTTGGATAAGATGCCAAGCTAAGCTATAGGTTGTTAAATCATTTAATAAACAAAAACTATTCACCATGTGATGTTGTTTGACATCTCTAATTTTAGTCAATATATTTTTATTACAGTTAATTTTTTAAAATCCATACTTGTATGTAAAATATGCCAGTAACATTTATATGTAAGCCTTCAGTGTTTCCTGTCACATTTTAATTAGAAAGATTGAGCATCTGTGGTGTTTAGTTTTGTGAAAACTACAGACGTGTTTTTGGGACATTTTATTCTTACAAACTTACCACTTTCAAATTTAAATGGTTAAAAACTTAATACCATACCATATTCAACTGCTAGTAGTTGGCAAAGACTGAATTTTCTGATTACTTCTGTTGAACTGCTTGCTTGTTAAAATACACTAGCTCTGTTTTAAAATCAGGTGTGATGAACTTGACCTTGGTGTTTTAATTTTCACCGTTTTTAAAAATAGTAGCTTTTTTGTTGTGTTTTCAGCTTAGGAAAGTCACCAGTTGTCATCTTGAAAGTGTAGGTGTGCATGTTGGAGTAGCAGTAGCAGAATTGTTGCCCTTATTCTGTGTCAGTGCTGTTTTTGAAGAAACAAGACAGGAGTGGAATGCATAGCTCCATTCTCTCTTGTGCTCTGTGCTAAGTCTAGCAGGAGAATACATGGATTTCTTCAGAGCCAGCAGCTTAGTAAAAGTCTGTGACAGGTGCTGCAAAGTTACTCCGTAGTTTTAGGGTGACTAAGGGCTACCTTGAAGTTCAGGCATTTAACATCTTGTGTGCCGTGTTGTCAGGAGCAGCCTTGAGCTACCTTCCTCCAGCAGGAACAACCTCCTAAAAGGTTGCTGCTCTTAGGGAAGTGTGGGTAAGGTGGTATTGGCTGTGGTTTCGACATGAAGCTTTATTTCTGGCAGAGGTGGTGGTAAAGTTAATGCTACTTCAGGGAAAGGCTTTAACCACCTCCCAGGCTACTGCACAGTTACTGTAAGTCAGTAAGTGGATAGACATTTGGAAATACTTGCTGCTCAAATATGTTTTTCATGGAACAGATAACAATGAGGGGAACTTTCTGTGGGTGCAATTGGACGGTAGCACTATAGTCATTACTCTTGTGGTTTAGGTTACTGCTCTGTTGTGTTTTTTCTCTTCTGAGTTCTGCATTTTATTCCTTCCTACTCCTTTATAAGAAGGATATACAGTTGTTCTTACTTAGATTGCTTACATTTTCTCGCAAGCACCTGTGATCTGTTTTGTAAATTATTCATGTTTATAGAGTTTGTTCTTTGTAGCTATCTTTGGATGATTTCAGCTGAAAGCATGCAACTGTTTCCAAGAATGTGAGAACTTAGGGGGTTTGAAAATGTTATTGTCCGTGTTTAACAAAAAGAGATAAAAATCCACACAAACAAAACTTCACACAGCCTGATGTCCTCTAAATAGACTGCTTTCAGTGCTGTCCTGCCTTGGGTTGTAACAGAGAGAAAGCTGATACCAAGGTTTTTGTTCTGTTCATGAAAATTACCCCTACTTGTCCATCTGATGGGCTTTTGAAAAATACCAGCTAGTGTGTGCTTTCATGTTTGGGACATTCCCTGGGGTCTGGCATTGGACATTACTGTTCCTGTAGGTTCAGCTGTAGCCTGAAGTTGGTCCTGACTGCAGGCAAAGTCCTGCTCTGTAACCCTTACCACCCTGAATATCAGTGGGAGGTGACTCATACCAGAAGGTGGTTAGAGGGAGCAAGAATGTGAGGTTTGGACTGGCTGAGCAGGAAGACAAATGTAATTAGGAAATAGGCAGAAAAGGGAAGACATTTGGGCTTGCTTTTGGAGGTGGTCATATCGGAAGGAGGTTGCTAGGTCTTCATGGATGAGAAGCCTGACAGATGAGAACTCTGGAGTTACAGCTGGAGAAAGCACTTGTGAAGGGATTGAGAAAATTTGAGCTGGAAAAAGTGAAGGGAAAGAATGGTCTTTTAAGTCTGGGGAGGGAATGAGCAAGGGTTTTTAAGCCTAAGTTTTTTCTGCATGACTGCTTTAGGAATGGTGGTTGAGCTCAAGTCCTGTGCAGGTGCCATCTGCTGGTCTCAGGAGTACAAGTTGGAGAGATCCCAATGAGATTGTCAAATAACTGGTATTACACAGCATTGGCTTTGGAGTGTTTAAGTGCGTTTCTGTCATGACTGAGGAGCAGTGGCAGCAATTCTATGTGCTAGTGATCCAAGGAATATGTTACAGTTTTTAGATTTACAGAATTGATCTGAGGAATCTGGGCCTTGGTAAGACAGGGAACATGGCCTTTTTATTTTTTTTTTCCCCCCTGTTAGTGATGCCTGTTTAAAAAAAGATTGGGAACAATGTTGCTGTATCATGATAATATTTCTGAAATATGTTGCCAGTGAAGTTGTCTGTTTCACTGTCTACTAGCTCTAGCCATCACAACGAATTGACAGGATGTTGAAATACTTCAGTAGAAGAATCGAAAAGTTAAGTGGATAGAAAATATACATCAATAAAATTGATCTTTATTCAGTGAGCAATATATTGTACATTCAGTGAGGCAAAGGACCCATGGGCTAAAATGCCATCCAAGAAATGTTAGCATGACTTTAATCTGGACTTCCTGTTTCTAGGTAATGTTTGTATGTGGGTTCTTGAGTGCTTTCTTTCTTGAAAATACTTATATGCAGTGCTTTATTCCCTTTATATTTCTTTCTGGATACATAAAAGTTTGTCTGTTTAAAATTTAAAGTATGATGATTTCAGGTTTTTTAAGTAGCGAAGTATTTTTATTTTGATAAATTAATGTGTCAAAGGAAATATTTCAGTTCTTCCAGTACCTTTGAAACCACTTACTTGAAATAAAATTCAGGAATTTTTGCTACTTAACAATATATAAATTAAAACACGTTATACTCAATTTAGAAGTAACTGAGGTTGCTACTGCACACTGAACATACATAGGGCTTCTGTACTTTCTCTCCACCACTGTCATGTAAAGAGCCCGTAACAGAGTAACTGCATGTACAGGAACATGGGTAAGCTGTCAGTGCTTCTGGCCCTGCTGTGTGGCCCAAGTAAAAGCAAAGAGTGCAGGGAGACTCTTTCCCTTCAGGGTTTGTCAGTGAAACTGTTGCTCTCAAGTCTGGTTGCAAGACTGTCTGCCTGGGAAGCAGACCACCTGACTTTCAATTAATGTCTTTTAATGACATGTAATTCTGTTCACCTCTTGCTGATAAAGAAATGTGTGTGACACAGGGAGCATAATAAATTGAATTTAAGAATTAACACATTCTGTGCAGGCTGATGTGATATTGGTGATTAGCAGGGTTCTAAACATGTACTTTTAGTACAATTTAAGATACGTCTGATAAGGTTAAGATTTCAGAAACTTAAAAGTTAATCCCATTTATATACATTCAAGTTTTGACTAATAAATACTATATTTAAAAGAAAGCCTCTCAGTTATTACTTCGGAAATTTTGACTATTGCAAATTTATGTTCTAAATACATAAAATTGTAACTCCTTTGGCGTGTGGTTATTGTAAGAGAATAAAATCCAACCAAAATCTGTT
Organism: Pachycephala philippinensis; assembly: GCA_013397055.1. Taxonomy (NCBI): domain Eukaryota; kingdom Metazoa; phylum Chordata; class Aves; order Passeriformes; genus Pachycephala; species Pachycephala philippinensis. Next base: position 413,730 of record VWZT01015009.1, read on the forward strand.
TTAATTGTTGTCAATATTTCTAAATTTTATTGTTTAAAAATACGCAATCTTGCATCATAAGTGACTATTGCAGTTGCAGAAAATCTTTTTATTATTTGTGTGTAAGTATTTCTTGTCAATTTTAGCTGTAATGTTCCTTAATAACTTACACTGAACCTAAGCGGGAATTACCTGTCTTGTTTTAAGCAGATAATTCTTTCCATATGCTCTTTGCTCTCCAAAAAGAGTGCAGGCAGATGCAAAAGAAAGGGAGCATTCTAATGCTCCAGATACTACTCTGACAAATGTAAATGGACGTGTAGAAAATAATCTGGGATCTGGATGGGAATCTGCCTTGAAAGGTTAAGCATGGCAGGTGGTAGGATGGGGGCTTGGGTGAGCAGGCACTTGGACAGGGGTGCAGGGTGTGCACAAGTGATTTTTATCCTGCATTTTTTGGGTTACAGTGTGAAAGAAGGCAAGCTATCTTGATGTAAACTTTGGAGTAACTATTTTTATTTGTATTGAAATGACTTACAATTTCTCTTTAATATTGTATGAATAACAGTCTTGTTTTCTTATTTTATGCAGAATCAGATTCAGTACCTCAAGCAAGTCCAGCAGCCTAGTGTTGCCCAACTGCGATCAACAATGGTAGACCCAGCCATCAACTTGTTTTTCCTAAAAATGAAAGGTGAACTGGAACAGACTAAAGACAAACTGGAACAAGCCCAAAATGAACTGAGTGCCTGGAAATTTACGCCTGATAGGTAAACAAAACAAATACTCCCCAGTCAAGACTTCCCTGACAGTCCCACTACGAGAATGCTATGGTGGGACAGCCAAGTACTCGTTTCCACACCAAGACTCAGACGTTTTGAGGCAAAAGCCACATTCTTATACTGTCCAGCTTGTAATGCTTAATGTAAAACTTACCAGATGAACCTTGTGTTTCAGCTTTTTTCTCCCCCTTTGCTTCAGAGGCCTGACAGCGTCGGACTATTCTGAAGAAATGGCCATCTTCGAAAAAAAATCTTTTCTAGAACATGTAGACATTTGCAAAATTGTTCTATTTGAAGAAAATAGAGGGAGAAACAGAAGTCTTAAGTCTGTGGCACACTGTGTCTACAGACAGTTTGGAGGAGAGAGAACCTAGAGATTATAAATCATGAATTGAACATGTAAAATTCCCGTAAAATGTAGAAGTGGAATATGCTTCGCTCTTAACCTTGAGCCTAGTGACTTAGAGACACTGTAAGTCAGTTTTGCCAATAAGACTGTGGACTTCCTGCTTGTTCACTGAACTGCTGGGTCAAAACTCAATGAGGTGAATTTTGCATTAAAGAGTTTACTTGCTAACCAGTTTTGAATAGCCACGAGAGTGCTATTTGGTATCACAACAGTGGTAGTACACACATTTGACTGTTTAGCCTTTGGGCTCTCTAGCACTTGATGCAGCCTTAAGTCACTGTTGATAAATAATGAACTGTTTTCTGGATGGTTGGTAATGCTGTGGACGCCTCAAAATTAGGACTGTACACAAATGTACGTTCCATCTAAATGCAGGTTTAAAATTGTTTGAAGCAATATATATTTGATCACAACTAGCATGTATAAGAAAAACTGGTTGTGATAAGAATTTCACTGCATGTTTTCATGCAGAAATGAGAATTTTTCGATCTTCATACTAAGAACTCATCTCAAATGCTCAATACAGAAGGCACATGATGGCAACTGTCTTCAGTGTTGGTGGGGTGTTTTTATTCCGTTGTACACCTGGGTTTTTTTGTATTGTGCTTCTCTATAAAATGTGCCTTGAAATAGTTGTAATACATAGTTCAAGGAACACTTCTGGTTATGCTGTTGTATTGTGAAACTCCTGGGATGAACGAGAATTGAACAGGTTGTCATTTCTGCATTGTCTCGTTCGCTGAAAACAAAGTCAGTATTTTAACAAACCAAAAAAACCTTAAATGCATGCATTTTTGTTGGTGGAATCAGTGAAGGAGTTTATGCTACTCTGTTGATGCCTCTGTTCTGTTGTCCCAAGTTACTTGTAAGAGTAGCAATCTGGGACAGTTGGGAGTGCATGTCTGAGGTCTGTAAAGCAAAATGTAGATTTGGTGTAGCATTTGTGTGTTTGTTTTTTCCCTAGCAAATAGAGTTCTATTTAGTAATCTGAGGTTTTGATTTTTTGAAAACAGTTGGGCAACGTTTTATGATTCAGCCTGATCCTAAAATACTCATTTTTAAATTAAAAAGAGACATTCAGCTGTCACAGAAGGTGATGTATTCTAACTGTTTTGATGACTTTTATTAAGATGCCATTACATAATTTTGACTTGGAAGTATCTTTAACTGTTTGTGCTTCAGATGATAAATATGGGATCAAAGAGTAGTACACTTATGCAGGTTTATTTTTTTTTGCATGAGTAATGACTTAACAGCAAAAGAAAAATCCACAGAAAAATTTTACCTTTTTAAAAGTGATACATCCGGAATGATTTTGCTATAGCAGTATCTAAGATTTTAATGATCTAGCATCAAAACAGAGGTAAGACTTATATTAATAAATTGTTAATGTGTTACCAAGCCACTTGTAAAGCTCACTATAATGTGTTGAAAGAGGCATGCCATGCAGATTGCTTGTTTCTAACTTGGAGTTGAGAAAATTATTTAATACCTTTAGGTACAGGTTGGTTGTTTTCTAAAGTCCTCAGGCTCTAAATGTGTGTGTACAACCGAGGAGACACAAGTAACTTGCCACTTCCTTTCAAACCTAAGTGTCAAAAGAAAACGTTATTTCTGGAGCATCGTACATAATTTGCATCATATAATTTTAAGTCAGTGGTGTGAATGTGCATAATTCATACATGGCAGTGGCTGGAATATAGAAAGTTAGAGTTATTGCCTGGTAAATAATTGAGGCTGTCTTTGTTAACTGGGTTGAGATTTTATTGGTTTTTATTTCTTGAAAGGTAAAGAAATTGGCTCATGTAAAAATGGAAGTTTTTTTCCATTATCTTTGCATCTTGCCCCCGCCCCCCCCCCCCCCCCTNGTCCATCCTTGTACACAACTACTCATTTCCTGGCATCTGGCCGAGTCTTTGAAAGAGGCAATGGTCCTATTCACGTCCTAAACTGATGTTCTTGGGGTGGATAACAAGCGAACTGCAGCCCTAAGCAGAGTTAGTTCTGGACCTTAATGTAGATAAGGCTGTGCAGCATGAACATTGCTGATGTCTGGAGGGGGAAATAAAAGGGCATGTAATCAAAGGAATGGCTATGCTAAGCCATTTTAACCATCATTAAGCAGAGTATAAACTTGGAATAAAAATTAGCTGAAATGTCATTTTGCAGTAAACCTAGTACAACAAACTCTAGTCTTCTGACATTTAACCACTTACATTCTTACAGGTTTTGTTGCATGTATGTTCAAGAGGATTTGTGAAAACAGTGCTGAACTTAGTTTTAGAGTTAATAGGAATTATTTTAATAGTTATTGGATTTAATGTTCTTGAATGTGTTGCCTTTTTTGTAAATTGCAAGGGTTACTCTCTACTAGTTCAGAACATCTGGAAAATTTTTGATGGGAAGAAATAGCATTATAGGTAACTATGCAAATTTCTATACAGGTAATAAATATATTACATTTTGGCAGGAGTTAACCTGAAGATATTAATGGGATTCTAAAATTGTCCCAGTTCCAAGGTAACCGGTACTTGCTGATTCTGCAGTTGATGTTGGTTTGTGAAGAGAAAAGCATTACATGACTTAAGCATTGTAAACTTTTTCTACTTGTAGTGATGATGAATACAGTAACAGGAATTTGCAAATGGCTAAAAATCATGTCTGCCTAATAACTTTTGGGATCTGTCACATTGGTTACCTCCTAAGTGGTCCTGCTTTACACAGAATGAACATCTCTAAGGAAACTTGCATCTTAAATGTGCGACTTGGACTGTATTAGGTCAGCACAATTTAAACTTCAAGGACCTGGCATTGGACATCACATCAAGAAAGAAAACAGGCTGCTGCCTTTAGCAGAGTTTCAGGCCTCCAGGACTTTACACAGCCAGATTCCTTCTGGAGCAGCCCATCTGAAAGATTTGGGAAAGTCAGTTGAAAAATGTTAAATGGGGCAGAGTTGGCAGAACTTACAAGTGTCTAAGGCTTGAGTGCTCAGAAGGTAGTTGATAAGGAAATTGCTGTTTTAAATTCTTCTGGTTGGGTATTTTGGTTGCAGGAGAGAACTGTGGCTGTGATTGTAGCGGAAATGTCCTGTCCTACTTTTTTAATCCTCAATTTTTTTTCAGTATGTCACTTGTTTGAAAGCATACAAAAAACTAAATGACCTTCTTGGTCTTAAAAAATAATGCAAGTCTTGCTATTGAATTCACAATAAAACTCTTCAAGTTTGGGGGTTTTGGTAGAGCTTACACTTCTATAGAAAACATGACAGCTTCATTATGGTGCTGAGCCTATTAAAAGGAGAACTCTTTGGGGATGCTATCCTGACTTGGCAGACTAAGAGTCCTAAAGGACTTCAATTTTTCTCATTCATGGAGTCAGCTGTATTGCCTATATATTAATTTGCATACTACTTCCTATAATGCTTTACAATGAGATTTTTATCATGAAGATTAAAGATGTGTAATATTACCAATTTAGTAAAGAAAATCGTGTCAGTTCAGAATAAGTTTTCCTACCTGTTCCGCATTTCTTTCAGAAACTGAACATCCTAATGATCATGACTTATGATCTGAAATACATCATTTTAAAAGAAGTAGATAGATAACATACCCCTTCCTTGAAGTCATTCCAATGTTTAGCTACGTTTTCATTCCTCCTCGCCATACAAGTTGTACTTAAGAAATGCTGACCACAGAAATCATGAAGCAGACTGTGCATGTGACTGTCAAACATATAAGTTGAGTTGAAAAATAGACATCTTGTTTTTTAACCAAGAGTACCTGGACAGCATTCAAATGAATGTTTAAACCTCTTAAAGAAAAATGGATGTCAATAAGAAAAATGAACATGAGATTTTTTATTTCCCCCAAGCAACTTCCTTTTCTTCACCCAAATTCAATTACTAAATTTCACTAGTACAACAAATGGGGAACAATTTTGCTTATAATCTGCTTGTGTAGTTTCTGTGCAGTCCTTGATCTTTTGAATTGCAAAGCACATCTTTAATCAAATATTTAACTCCGTTAAGAATTAGCACATGCAAGATTGTGCATACTGATAATCCAGATGTTGGTATCAAAAAAAGTACAATATACTTATTCATATTTTCAGTAATAAAACTTGCCTTCCACTTTGTGGGACAGCGACAGAAGATCAACTGGCCTTGGAACAGCACGTGGTAACTATAGGGAGACTTTCTGCTATGACAATTATGTTGAGGCATGATGTTCCCTGAATTGTGACATGCAGAAATTGCATCTCCTTTTTGTCTGTAATTGTGATTGAGGAAGATAACTGAAGGTTTTATATTCATTTTGTGATAGATGGCTCTTTCCTTTGCAGCCAAACAGGGAAAAAGTTAATGGCGAAGTGTCGAATGCTTATCCAGGAGAATCAAGAGCTTGGAAGGCAGCTGTCCCAAGGACGTATTGCACAGCTTGAGGCAGAATTGGCTTTACAGAAGAAATATAGTGAGGAACTTAAAAGCAGTCAGGATGGTAAGGGATTTTTTAACAAAAATAGAAGTTGCCTTGCGCTTTTGCAAGTTTAATTTTGTGATGATACACATAATAAAAAAATCTTTGCCAGAACAAAGGGGCAATATTGAGTAAAATATGACAATAGTAAGTATTAACTGGTAGTCTTAGTTAAAAACAAACAAACAAAATCCTTAACTTTGGGGGAACTGGTGGGATTCGCAGCTCCAGTAATGCAGTGTTTGAAATTGAGATTTTCTTACTGTAAGTCACGCAATTTAATAGGGAATGCTTAGACTGCACACATTACTGGTGAATTGGCAAGATGAAAGCTGGTACCGTTACATAAAGCCTAGGCATGCACTGAGAACAGAAAGCATCTTGTGTTAACTGACTCATTTGGAATTTATTTTAAAAAATCGGCAATTTTTTTACAATGCCTAAGAATATGAAAAACTGATTTTTTTTTTCCCCTTTGGTAATTCAGATCAATGAAAATATCTCATCATGTTTATAGTCTAAATTTTGCAACACTGTAAACCTAAATTGAAATTATCTAAAAACTCTGACCTCTTGCATAGTTTAAATGGAGGGGAAAATGCAAGTTTAAAAGTCTTCAGTCTCGAATTCTGCATAGTGTCAGTGGCTCTTCATAGAATGTTAGAGTAGGTTATCTGAAGTTTGGGGATATAAGCTATCTGGACAGCTGAGACCCCAATATATTTTTGTTTGTTTTACATCTGAAGTTTGTAAAATACCAGAAACTTGATATGGCATCACATCTAAGTCTGAGATGTCTTGCATTTTTAAGGATAGATCTTCCCCCGGTCGTATTTTCATCTCTTTGAGAAAGTAACAGTATAAAATGACTAGAACTATCAAGGTAAATGACTGTATAATGTCATTTTGTGGGAATAGTAACTACTGTTTTGATAATGCACTTCAGCAAAATTTACCAAGTAAAAAGTTGAAGCAAGTGTAGACGTTCTTTAAAGACTGCTGCTTTTGAATGTAGTGATTTCCAGCACTGAATTGCTTCTTCCCCGTATATGAATCAAGATAATGATATTCCTGCAATAACAGTTTTCCTAATGATTGTTTTCCATAGCAGCAAGAACACTTTTTTAAAATTTTTGCAATACTATGCAGTTTGCATTTTATTTGCTCTGTCATACTGATGGTGCAGTTGGATTGAAGACTGAGTCAGTGTTTCTTACACTGTTTTGAGGTCAAATTTATTTCGTTCCAGAATGCAGTCCTAATTGTAAAAACCTTTTTCTGATACATAAATATTAAAACACCCTGTGAAGTTTGTTAACACTCTTGTTGGTGAGGTCTTTTTGTGTCCTCTCTTGAAGGCTTTAAAGGATTAAACACAGTAAGAATTGAAACTTCCTTGAAATACGATAAAAAACTAATATTTTTTTTTGGCTACTGAATAGGGTTTTGCAGTAACTCAGATCTGTTACGTATGGATGTGGTTCATGATCACTTTTACAGTATTTCTGCTAGGGATTTATACTTGGGTAAAAGACACATTAGGATTTACTTGCAAAATATTAATTAATGTAATAGAGCTTTTTTCCTAAATATCTTCCATTCTTGCCCAGAAATTAAATTTTTCTCACATATTTTGAATAGCAGTATAGAAAACAGGTAGATACCACAGTTGTTAAGCATTTTCTCCTTCAGAGGCAGAGTATCAAAACCAGTGCATACCTGATGGCTGAGAAATAGTTTATTGAAAAATTTCAGCAGAAAATGTTGAGTTATGGGATTTTAATTTCTTGTCTGAGATTCAAGCTATATATGGGCCATTAAGTGTTTGCAACAAATGTGTTTTCTTTACATAGAATTGAATGACTTCATCATCCAGCTTGATGAGGAGGTAGAGGGTATGCAGAGTACCATTCTAGTTCTTCAGCAGCAGTTGAAGGAGACCCGCCAGCAGTTGGCACAGTACCAGCAGCAGCAGTCCCAGGCCTCCAACCCAGGTACCAGCAGGACTCCATCCTCTGAGCCCACAGAGCAGGGAGAGGCTGTGGGCAAAGATTGCAGCCGCCTGGCAAACGGACCAAGCAATGGCAGCTCCTCCCATCAGCGGACGTCTGGGCCTGGATTTTATAGGGAGGGTAGCGGCACGGAAGATGACTTCCCGGCTTCTCCAGGGAATGGTAATAAGCTGTCCAACCACTCTGAAGATAGAACTGGTAGAGGAAGTGGTAGCTACATAAACCAGCTCAGTACTGGGTATGAAAGTGTAGACTCTCCCACTGGCAGTGAAAACTCTCTCACTCACCACTCAAATGACACAGACTCCAATCATGATCCTCAAGAGGAGAAAACAGTGAGCATGAAAGGTAACAGAACTGTGGGTTCTCGTCATGTCCAGAATGGTTTGGACTCCAGTGTAAATGTGCAGGGTTCAGTTTTGTAACATTTTTCTGCAAAATTTTTATACAGTGTCATTGAAATTGGGAGAGGATACTGTCCAGAAGCCGTTTAAATTAGTGCATACTTGTCACAATTTTGCCTTTTTGTGGGTTTCTTTTTGCTTCAATACCTCTGCCACTTTGGAAATTTTAACAGTTAATTACGTTGAATGTTGCTAAAAGGACGTTTGTGTAGCTCAAGTTATTTTTATATGAGTTAATGTGAAGTTGAAATGGAAATTATTTCCATAAAGTATAACATAAATGATGTCTGTACAAATCTGTGTATATTTAGAACCTATGCTGTGTAAGGGCATTCTTACTCATACTGTTATACTTAACACCACCTTCAAGATTTGTCATAATAGCCGTGGGTTTATGACTGCCAAGTTTGCCCAGTACAGTAGTTTTATCACTAAAAAGATGGACTTACTGAGGGAGTCCTCTAGTAGTTTCAGTGTTAATTACAGTTTTTCCCACCATACATCTGTGCATTTTCTCCTTAGGTGACCGAATGTTATGAATTGTGTGCATAGTTACTCAGTTTTTAAGAACTGTTGTATCCTGTTGATGCATATTGCTCTGTGACTCCAATATTATCTTACCTGTACTGACCAAACCTAAATAAAAACTTTTAATAATGTAATTTCCTCATTGTTCTGCATTGGCTTACACGGCTTATCTGTATGCAGTGTATTTATAGTACTTGCTTTTGAATTGAATTTGTTTTCTCTGTCAATTCTATTTGATACAGCATATGCCAAATACATGAAGTTATAGGTGTGTACTAGTACTAATTGCAGGACAGCCTGATAGTGCTTCTTCCACAGGTTTTGTCCTTATTGACAGAAAATGGGGGTGGGGGGGAGGTGGAAAGGAGAAGTTAATAAAAGTAAACTGTAGAGTTTGAACCTGGTTTTATTAACGATTACAAAAAACCCCCAGAAACAAGCCAAGCCCAAAAGCTGGAAGTACCTAACAGGTAGATGCACAAATGAAACTACAAGAACTGAAGGAATTAGCAATTCAGCCTTTTGAACAGGATATAACTGTTTTTAAATGCCTGCCTGAGGAAACTGTTTTCTTAACAGGTGCAGAGAAAGAAAGAATTCCCTTTAATTAAACATACTTTTATTGTGCAGTGGCAATGAGCTATGAATTTCAGAACCTGGATTTCTGGTGTTTATTTTCTATCTACTAGTTTAGTGATGGTAGCACATGAGCAAGAAGATGAAAAAGCACTGTTCAAAGGTAAGACAAAAGTACTTAGTGGTGTATTTTAGGGTGGACTTAAGTCCTGTTTCAACATTTTTCTACCTGTGAAGATTATAATTACCAGATGACTAAAAAAATAAATGCATATGTAGCCACTAAAATAATCAGAAATAGCTTACTGCTTTGCAATTCACTGTGGAAACAGACTTGTTTGAAAGCAGTATTTCTCCAAAGTTCTGGAGCGCACTTTGTTTAAATTTACAGTTACAGTAAATTCTTAGATTATAGAAGGGCTTCTGTGGAAGCATTTTTAAGTGGCATGAGTTAGTGTCTGCAGTAATATTGTTGAAGACAAATGCATGTAATTAAAATGCTACCAGCTACTGGTGTCTGTATTAAAACATGCTAGTCCATGGCTAGCATCACTGCTCTTTTCGTAGGGTTCACATCAATGTTCTAAAATCACTTGGTAGTGGTCACTGGAAATGTAAATTCCATTGGTGATGCCTCATTGCTTTTTGCATGTTGCTGTGGGCCTTATTGCCTGAAAAATAGCAGTTGAATGCAAGAAAGGGAAGTGACAAATATCTGTACAAAATGGTACTGGCATCTGGCACCCAAAGGAATTTTGAGATCACAGAAGTCCCGGTGATGGTGACTTTTATTTGAACTTAGGATCATATTGCTTGCTTATGTAGCATGTGTGTATATGTACCTCCTCGATCCTGTACGTGGTACAATAAAGTATTTGTAAGAAGCTTCAAATGCTCATAATACAACAGAGTAATCAGGCTTTATGTGATCACATGGTACAAAGCCTTGTGAAGAAATCTGTGGTCATTAAAAAAAGGCATAGCTCTCAGGTGGTGATGGCTTTTTACTTAAATCTGTCAGGTATTACAGGACATTCATGACTTTAAAATCATCTTTACATGAGGTTTTTATTTTTTCAAGAGTGGCATGTTATTTTTAAATAGAAAAAAAAATCAGAAATACAAATTACACCATCAGACTTCAAGTTAATTTGTTGGGAAAAAAAAAAGACAAGCCATTCTCCTTGTCATCCTCTGCTTAGAAGGTATCTTCTAAATAAGCAGGCTGGGGTGCTTTATTTGTGTGGTTTTGGGTTTTTTTTTCTTCCAAAATGAAAGCAACCCACCAACTATGACAGTTAATAAAATGAATGATATAATTACATAATTGACTTGCTTTCATGGAACACTTGCTACAAGCATTAGTGAACTGTGGTGGCATAGTACATATGCAAATGCTAAAGCCTGCAATATTCATGGTTTTGCCTGGCTATTGGTGCCTGTATTATGACACTTAATAATCCTGAATGTAGTTGGTTCACTTTAACAAAAGATAACATTTTATTGATCCGATAAATACAACATATTCCTCTTTAAAGTTAGATAGTGCCTATATCTTGCTGTATGTATTTCCAGTATTTAGGGGGGAAGAAACAACTTGCTGATTTTGGACAATTTGCCTTATAGCTTAGCTAGTGATAAAGCAGCTATTTTCACTGCTCAGATTCCCGCAAGAGCACTGCTGTCTGCTCAGAGAAACTGAATTACTGTCCTTTTCTAGGGTGCCTCTGGAAGTGAGGGATGGAAGCACTGTGCCTGCCAGTGGGCTGGGATTCCCTGTGTGGGTCTTTCCAGGTGGATTTCTTGACAACTGGCAAGATGAGGTTATTTATTCTCAACAATATTGTTCAGGCTTAGCCCCCACTGAATTTTTGTAATTTGAGTTTTTATAGTCTGGTAAATGTGGGTGCTGTAAGATCTTAAGACTATATGTATTTATTTAAAAAGACAAAATATAAAGATGGAAGGTTTTGTGGTAGTAGAGATGAATTCCATATGATTTAAATTTTACCTAATGTTTGTCGTCTATGCAGAGTGCCTCTTAACTCTGAGGGATGAGCTTCTCCCTGACCTCGCTGGAGATCCAGTTTTTAATGTATCTTTGGACTCATTTGCACCAACTCTACCGATTATTTTAGCTGAGGGGGTTAAGGTAATTGGGTGAAGGTTTTCATGAGCACCAGAGGACTCCTGAATTACTACCAGGAGGAAAGCAGATGGTCGGGAAACAAGGTGCACAAAAAATTGGTAAAAGAACAGAAGCTAACCAACAAAAGTAAGCCGTAGACAAGAAAAGCTGAAACAGTCGTGTTAGTGGTGCCAGAACCATGTCTTTGCGAGGCAGGTTGTCGAAGCCGAACTGTGCTGTGCTGCTGTATCCTCCCGGGCGCACAGGCACCGGGCGGCATTTTATCTGTTTCGTGGGGGCGCTGAGGCAGCCTCGCCTCGGCTGGAACTACTGAGGGCCTGCGTTTTAAGATAACGACTCCCTGAGCGGTTCTGGTCACAAAGACGTGCTGCACCCATTGCTAAGAGATGGTATTTGCCCGAGTTCGAAGGAAGGGGGTGACCGCGGGGTGTGTCACCTGCGGCTCGGCCGAGCTCAGC
>VWZT01015009.1:425523-453594 GCA_013397055.1 Pachycephala philippinensis
CGCGGCTGCGCCGTGAGAGTCGCGCCCGGCTCCAGACGCCGCCATGTTGCGCCGCTTTGCCGCCGCGGGCAGGTGAGAGCCGCGCCGCGCCCAGGGCAGCGCGGGGCTGCGCAGAGCCCCGTGCCGAGAGGCGGCGGCCGCACCGCCCTCGCCCGGGCCGGCGCCGACCCGGGGACGGGAGGGCAGGAGCGGGGGAGGAGGCGGCGGGAGGGTCGTCTTCTCGCCCCTCGGTGTCTGCCCCCCGCCATTTCGCGCTCAGGGAGGTCGCGCTGCTGCCGGCTGCCCCCCCAGGTCGGCCCGGGCGGGGGCTGCTGGCGGTCGTCCTTGAGCGCTCCCAGGTTCTGCCCGCGCCCTCCACCGAGGGGCTCTGGTGGCCTGACACGGTGCTGCCAGACCCTCTCGTCTTTGCTGGCCGGGGTCGCCACATTCAGCCTCTCTTCAGGGTCCCGAGGGCTTTGCTCGTTGTGTGTCCCTGGCTTATGTCAAGGTCACCAGCGATACAGCGGAGGGCCTCCGAGCTGCCCGTCCTGCCGGCCCGGCGATTCTCTTCTCATCGTGGCCCTTGTCACGTCGCGTGACAAGCGCGAGGTGTTAAAATGGGGAAGGGTATCACAGCCTGCGTGCTGTCTGTGCCGGGCATCGCGGCCGTGACGCCCCGTGTGGTTTCCCGGTACCCCTGTGGGGACGGGGAAACACATGTCCCTGTAAATGCTGGAGACGTTCACTCCTGGGAACCCGGTGACCGTGCAGATTTTTTAGCCTTTTTATTTCCTAGTACAGGGACCTTGTGGATAGCGAGGGAAGGACGCTTTGGCGACATCTTTGCTTCTATTTTAAATCAGTAAAGATTAGGTGAAGCTTTGAATGTCATCAAGTTACTACAGGCTTTTCATTGCTGTCTCTGCTTTTCCCTCACCTGCGTGCTTGGGAGGGTGCCTGAGTCTTTGCAGTGGCCTGGGGGCTCGGTTTGAGAAGCAACAGCTTCACACTGCAAAGCCCTGTATATTTGACCTTTGTGTGAATTCATCTTTGCAGTCAAGCTGCAAAGTATGCTTTCTTTGAGCTCTTGAGAAATGGAAATTTGATTTCTTTGGCTAAGGTAGCACCCCAGGTACTTAAAGCAGCTGATCATAACAGCAGTGGTTTCAGTCTATTTCACTGGCAAAGCCCAAGTTTTACTGAATAAGACTACTTCCTTCTGGGTTTGTTTTTTTTTCCCTTTTTCAGAAGCAGTGCTAAGTTGGTAGCACCATTGGGGTGCTTGGTGTCTAGGCAGAAGCACACTCTTCCTGACTTGCCATATGACTATGCTGCTCTGGAACCTCATATTAATGCAGAGATCATGCAGCTGCACCACAGCAAACATCACGCCGCCTACGTGAACAACCTGAACGTTGCTGAGGAGAAGTACAAAGAGGCACTGGCAAAAGGTTTGTATATCCACAGTCAGCAGGTGAGGTGGAAGCTTATTGGCACAGATGATACAGGAGAACAAAAAAAGAAAAAAAAAAAGAGGGAAACGTTTTCTTTAAAGGTTTTGGATTATGCCATTGCAGTATTGTTAGGAGAAAATCTTTCATTGTACCTTCAGTGGTGCTGATAATTAGAAATCAAATGTAAGTAAAAAGCATTAATTCTATTCTCTGTAGTGCTTTAAAACTAGAGGAAGATTTATTGGTTGTGGGTTTAGTCCATATTACATTAGTAACTTGAACCAAAGGAAGACTGAGTCAGTAGGAAATTGCAGTCATTTTGCTGAACAAATACTTTGCAATAAAAGGTTAGTAGCAAAGTTAGATAAAGTGAAATTTGTGTGCCTTGATAGTTTTCACATCATATGCTCCACTTAGTCTTGGTAAATAATCTCAGTTGCCTACAAGTGGAGCTAAGACAAATGTGCAGTTAATGTATACAACACGCAGTGGAGGGACCTGAATTTGGGTGTCACTTATGTCACTGGGTCAGATTAAGGGGTCATGTAGGTCACAAGCCCATGTGAGACACTAAAATATGCAGCAAGCCATCATGGAATTTTTGGTTACAATCTCAAAACTTGAGATACGATTCCTTCTGCGAAACTTTGTAGTTGTAGCAGAGCTACACTAAAACACAAGATGCATTTTTTCTAAACTTTGAGTATTTCAGTTGAACTGATGAAAGTGTGTGAAATAATGTGTATATCTTTTTAAGAAGGTGAAATATTTTCTGGGTTTTTTTGCTGTTGTGTTGATTTTCTTAAAAGGTATCAATTTACCTCAGATAAATGATTACTGTATAGACTCAGTTCTCTCTGCTTGCCCGGTAGCTTCACAGTGAAATTTATCTGCTTGGGCTTGGGTGAAAGTGAGGATTGCTGATAGCTGAGTGAACCTGAACCATGTATCCCTTGACAATTAATTGCTAGTGTATTTGAATACAGAATGGGGATTTTCAAGTACCTAAGTAAGCCTAAAAATAACTCGTACAGTCTGAATTAATGAACTAATGAGATTTGATTAAGAATCCGGTGATCAAGACTGACTGCTGCCTTGCCCTGCCAGTGGCAGATCCAGGAATGGTGTATTCTGGAGATGTACTTAGTGCAGACACAAGTGGGGAGGGAACCTGAACTGTAAGAAAGCAGTGTGTCTGCTGCTGCTGTTACTGATTGTGTTTAATGACCAAGGCTTCAGCCACTAGTGGAGGCAGAGTTTCTGGTTATCAGAAGCATTTGCAGTGTTGTGGATCCTTTGAGTTATTTTTTAAAAATCACAGCTTTTGATAGCATCTCATCACTTGCTGTTGAAATGTTTTACCTAGAGGTAGAGATTAACTTTTCCTTAAGGATTCTGCAGAGCTTATTTTCCTAATGGATTATGTATTGGTTGTGGTCGTGCACACCAAAATAGACAAATAGTTACTTGGGATATTCGTGATCATGCAGTTTGTTTCCTAATTGGTATCCCAGTGTACTGTGTGTGGTATTTTGACTCTGATTAGAAAGAGTTCTAAGACCAGGGCAAAGTCTGAACTGGCACCTCATTCTGTCAATATTGTCATTATTTTTTCATACTTAAAACTGAGTCAAAAATCTTTCTGGTCTGTATATCAGTGTTGGGTTATATAACATTGGATCACTGTCCCTTTTCCAGACAGCAGAACCTTGTTAATGTCTCATGTTCAGCAATAGAAAGTAAAGTATTCTCTTCAGATTATCTTTAATGTGTTTTTCACCTACTGATACCTGCATAGAAAACTCAAATAAAAGCCATCCTGTTGGTTTAAGTTGTCAGTTCATTTGAAAATGAGTGTGCACTTCTGTGACAGCACAGGACGTTGTTTCAACATAAACTGGTCCTGACTACTGGCCCGTAAAAATGTGTCAGATTTGCTCATTGAAGGATATTATCTTGAAACTTATTTTAAGTGAAAACTTGTTCCTACCATAGTTTTCCCTGCTCTTCTTTGACCACGATGTGACCTGTGATTGCACTCTTACAAGGAAACGAATGGCTTAGACTGAGAAACGGAGCTGACTACTCTCTTGAGCACCTCTGAGCTTCTTGTCTTGGTTTACTGAATTGTCCGTGGACTCTATACCAATAAATTCCAATATACTTTTGCTGTAACTTAAGGGCAAGTTACCCCTTTTCAGTTGTTTGGGGTTTTTTTCCCCCAATGCAAAGTTCAGCAGCACAAATACTGGTTTTTTAAGGACCATGGTCAAATGCCATCTCTGCTTCCTAGTGGTCCTGAGGAGTGGGTTCTTCTAAAGGATGGTGGGATAAAGAGTGATGAACACACTAAAGACATTCGAAGTTATTTTTTGATTTCTGGCTTGCTATATGTTGTATGCTCTGGATGAACTTGCAAGTGTCATTAAGGCATGCAAAATTCAGGGGAAATGTCCCGAAGATGCCATCTGAGTGGCCATGAGAGATTTCTTATCCTTAACCTGATATCTAAATCCAACAAATAATGTTCTTACAAACTGCATTGGAGGCTTTGTTTCAGTGCTGTACCCATCTGTGAAGATTGTGAGGAAAAGCTGAGAACATGGAATCCTGAATTAAAACCTTAGTAACAGATGTGCTGCTGCTTTGAGGCTTGTCTTCATGTCTGTGTTGTTGAGGTGGCTCAGAAGATTTCTGCGACTTAATCCTGAGAGTGGAAGAAACAGCTGCCCCCACTGATTCCTTACTAAAGAATGTATTGGAGTGGTGGAAAAAGCTTTAAAAACCTTTGAAATGCTTCAGTGCTTTTAAAAGCCAAAAAACTAATGAAAACACTTGTATTGAAGTGGTGCAGAGACACAAGGCACCAGTGAATTCTTCAAGGAATACAGCATTTTGTGGAGGGAGAGGAAGTACAGAGCTGTTCGATCTTGATTTCAGATGCAGGATTCTGTCATGTGTAGTAAAATGATTTGGTTCACTTTTCTGCAAGTACCTCCCTCCAAAAAACCCACAAATGAAATAAAAGATAGGAAGGAGAAGAACATTTTGTTTGTGTATGTGCTCACATTGGCTTTCTCAAGCACAAGCTGTTTGCCTTGTAAATTGTTTTAAGAAGTTTAAAAATTCTTTGTTTGCAAATCAGTGAGCTGATGTGTGAGTAATATTCTTGCCTTGCAGCGATGATACTGAAGAATTTACAAGTGCTGGGTCCTCAAAGAGTCCTGGCTGTGCTCGTTGCTTTATTCTGCTGTAGAATGGCAGTAGGTCTTACGTATGTAGTGTGAGCTGCCCGATAGTTGCAATATTGCAGATCACTTACTACAGCATAAGAAAAGGTCAAAGATAGTAAATCTTTAATATAGTTTGTCTGTGACTGTCTAAAATATGGATAACAGTTCAAACCTTATGTTTTCCATTGATAAGTTATATGCTTGTAGAAAGATTTTGGAGATCAGTGGAGGCCTAGTAGGAACTTACTGCTTACTGTGGTGATGTTAATGTTTTTATTTATGTATTCTTCTGCATCTTTAGGTGATGTTACAACTCAGGTGTCACTTCAGCCTGCACTGAAGTTCAATGGTGGGGGTCATATCAATCACACCATCTTCTGGACAAACCTTTCTCCTAATGGAGGAGGGGAGCCTAAAGGTTAGTGCATGTTACAGTGCTTTATTGCATCAGTTTTAATTAACAGGTAGAATTGATGATCCTTTCTCTTTGAAAAAGTCTGAAGGATCTTTATTTTTCAGAGTTAATTCACCTTTCTATGTGACAGGTACCAAAATTCTGAGGTATTGGGGGGGGAGGGTTGGGTGTAAGCCAAGAGTATAAAAAGCTAGTCCTGTACAAAGTATTTTTAATTTCCAGAGCTGATTATGTATACACTGAAAAATGCCTGGCTATTGCTGTATATATCCTTTCCACCTTCATAAGAAAAAAGAGTTGTACAAAGCCGTGCTAATGAAATTGCCGTATGTATTCGGTTCACAGAAAGGGAAGAAATGTGCTGCAGACCCACCCAGCCTAGTGGCTGGAGTTGTGCTCCAGTTTGGATAGGGATAGTTTAGCAGTTAAAGCCTAACGGAAGGAACCCCCTTGGGGAGGATAGAGTACTGATTACCTACAAGTGACCTGCAATTAAAGGTAAAGGCCCTATAGTACAGATCTCACAAAAGCTGTTTTGATAAACTTGAGAGGTTCTGATTGAGGTTTATATGCCTGTGATCTTTCTGTGTTTTTCTGTTAAAGGAGAACTGATGGAAGCCATCAAGCGTGACTTTGGTTCCTTTGCAAAGTTCAAGGAGAAGCTGACAGCTGTATCAGTTGGTGTTCAAGGATCAGGCTGGGGGTGGCTTGGCTATAACAAGGAGCAGGGGCGCCTACAGATAGCAGCTTGTGCAAATCAAGACCCTTTGCAAGGAACAACAGGTCAGGTTTCTTTCCTTCCCTTCTGCTTCTGTAGATTTGATAGGCAAGTGTATGAGATCTGAAAAGTGGTTTGTGGACAAGGCTGAGAAGAAATTGGTGGATAAATAGATCTGGAAAACCAAATGTCTCTTCTAGCAGAAGTGAAAACACAGTTTTTAGAGCAGCGTTTGTAAAGCAGGACTTAAAGTCTGTGAAGAGCAGTAGGATTAAGTGTCTTTCCTAGTCCAAGGGAAAATAGATGGGCCATTTTATGAAAGTACTTTTTACTTGGCTGGTATTTTATCTTCGGCTTCCGTGGATTTTTGAGTAACTGGAGTAACTTGCACATATCAAGCAAGAGTAGGCCTCTTGCCTTCAGATTTTTTTTTCTCTGGCAGAGGAGCTATTCACAGCACTGTCAGTGGAGGCCAGACAACAGGAGAGGGGAAGATGGACATAACAACTCCTGTTCCTATATCTTGGTTTAAAATGGAGCCTTATAATTTGCTTCCTTTTTATTGACAAAAGAGTAATGAGTGTCAACCAAATTAGTCTAGGATGTGGTTAAATGTTGCAGTTGGACAAGCAGCACAGTATTGGCAATGATTTCTTTCCAAGATACTCTCACTTGCTTAGAGAGACCTGGAAGTGGTAATGGCAGGCTGGACACCCTTTACATAGAGAAGAGGTCATGGCTACTGAGAATCTGCCTGCAATGTCAGTTCACCCAAATGATTTTGCAGATACCTTTAAAACATATTCTGCAGAATTTATGGAGAATGGCAAGGAATTTCATGTGTTTTCAGCAGTCTGTGTATTGCGTATCAGTAGGGGGAAATTATAAATTTAGTATAGGAACATAGAGCATAATGGGGGTAAATTTCACCCTCTCTCCTGTGAAAATTAACCCTTAAAAATTCAGTGACAAGGGTATTTTAGCACAAAAACAAGGAGGTAATTAGGCACTTAATGAATAGCCTGTAATTAAAGTATTGGAAGCAAGCTGGCATAGCAAGAAACCTTTATAATGTAATTTTTCATGAAAGTGCTTGCATAACTGTGCAGAAGATATAAACCTTTCAAGAATTAATTCATCTGGTTTCTGTCATGTCTTCAAGGCAGTTCCAGAGTATTTATAGATGTGTTTACCCAAATCAGCTCTTTGAGTTTATGCGGAGTGTGTGTGTGTGTGTGTGAGCAGAGTTTTGTTATATATTGCAAAAAGGACCCGTGTGCTGCAGAGCTCTTGTCTTCCTGCAGATTAAGACTCAGAAACTTGGGTACAGCTTGGGGATGCAATATAAAACTTCACGTGACGTGTGTTTTCATACATTTACAAAATTTATCCTCTTTTTTCACAGGTCTCATTCCTTTGCTAGGCATTGACGTATGGGAACATGCTTATTATCTTCAGTATAAAAATGTTCGACCTGATTATTTGAAAGCCATCTGGAATGTGATCAACTGGGAGAATGTATCTTCAAGATATGCAACTTGCAAAAAGTAGAGTGGAATTCTTGCACAGACTACTAAAATGTCACCAGTTCTACTCTGATACCACTCTTGTAGTAGTGCGTGTGGCTTACAAATGAATTGTTCTACTGCAGAAAGCACTTCACTCATCCAACAAAAGCATTTCATAATCAAGCAAAGTGTCTGCTTGTTTAATTCTGTGAGAGGTATTTACTTAGAGTTCTGAAGCTTTAAACTGTTGTGCAACAAAGGGAGACACTTTAATCTGTTCATTGCATATAGAAACATAGGTCACCTTGCTGAAGCTTAATAAGGTAATGGATTTCCTTGTTGCACTAAAATACCTAAGTGGAAATATGTGCTACTGTTGCTATAAACAAATAAAACTGAAAAGAAGAATCTTCTATTACTGTCTACAAGAGACTCATTTTTAGTAATATCTGGTCTAGTTAATTGATTTTAAAATAATTGGAAGAGAAAAATGCCTTTTGTAATTTGTTGTATTACAGGCTGCAGAGCTTTCATAAAGGTTGAAAAGATAAATGAAAGGGGAAATAGGTGTTGCTGTGCCTGTCTGAAGTGACTGTCTTCAGTCATCCCTACCCCCTCCTGCATCTCTTAAGTGAGATCTTCTGTATCACACTGATGTACAAGCGTTGGAAGCATTACCTTGGGCAAGAGATTACAGTACTGGGTCAGGCAAGTTGTTTACATAGGGCCTCAGTGACAGCATGTGACACTCATTTCATACTAACTGTTCAGGTATGTCTTAGAACATCCTTTAACTAAAGAGACTGATTCCATGGAGGAATCCAGTATGAGTTGTCTCCGCACAGCCGTGTTCCTGAAGCAGTAGTAACAAATTAAACTTGATGCTTGTAGCAGGGATGAAGTAACCTGTGTGGTGTAACAGAGCATGCCCCTGGTCTTGAAAAAGAAAGGGTTGGCATGTTGTGCTTCCCACGATGTCTGCTTGAAGGTGAAGGCAACTGGAGTTTTTTCTGTTCCTTATTGCATATGTAATGACATACCACATAGCAGAGATTGAAAAACAAACTGGTGGAGTGCTCCTCATGATGAGTGACTGCTGAGGCAGGGCTTTGTTAGCGAGTGCTGTAATGTGTATGCCAGACATCCTGGTACTGCACACTCCAAAGGAACAGGAGGTAAATACACCTGTAGACTGGTGCTCAGGAAATGAGTGCTTAAGCTGTGGAGGAAGCCTGAGTTAGCTCCAGTTGGTGAGGCTTTAAACCGTGGAGAGCTCCTCAAGCACAGCCAGCACTTGCTGATGCTCTTAAGGGCAGGAGTGTGAGACCCAGCACATGCTGGTAAGGCTCAGTTTCTGCTGTGCACCAGGTTAAGAAAAAGTTCTGCTTGTCTCCTGCTTCCAGTCAGCTGGTGAGTCAGTCCTGCTGCCTTGTGTCCTGTGTAAGTCGATGTGGAAAGTCCTCAGCTGTGTGCAAATGGGAATGTCTGTGGAGTAGGACAAGAAGAACTTAGTAACTGTTGAAGGCAAATAGTAGGGACAGTGAAGCAGTGAAAATGATTGAATGCTTGTTCTGGTGGACAACTGTAAAGGACAAAGGTTTCTTATGTGGTTCATTTGAAGTAAGGGCTCGGTTAAACTGTCTTAATTCCATACTGCTGTGAAATCTGGGAAAAGTGGTTCTTGTGGCACTGTGAGCTGGAGTATGTGCCTGTAATTTAGCAAGTCTGCTACCAAAGATGTTAACTGGGCAGTGAAAGTGCATAAACCTCTTATTAATCTGTGTTAGGCAGTAAACTTGGAATTGCTGCTGAGAACTAGCACTTTGTGTTACAGTGGTCACTGTGGAGGTGGGCAAGTCTGTCTCTTCCTACATGAACAGAGAAACAGGAACAGAAAGCCTTACAGGTGATCTCAAATGCCCTGTCTGGACAAGTCTGAGAGCCACTACTCAAACATGAAATCAACAATTTGTTCTACCTAGAGCTTCCTAACCATAGTGGTAAATAAAGCTGTGTGTGTAAAGTCATCCCCAACCTGAACTGTGCAGAGTATCATCAATGAGCACGGAATTATTTGCAGACTTGATCTGCATGACAGGAACAATGAGTTTGCAAATTTCAGTGCTGGATTAGTCTTTGACCTGGACCAAACAGAAGAGTTACAAAATTGCATCCTGACAGTCCCCAGGGCTATGCCATGTCTCTGGCGAAGATGCCGTGTTTGTAGACACAGTTAACTTGTGTGTAGGCCACAGTATGTTCAAATAAAAACTTGGACTAATTTTCAAGAGGGGAACAAAGTGCAGTACCTAACCTGAAACCTGGGAAATGATAGTGTGTCATGGGCTGAAAGAACAGGGTACATCAGGGTGATCGCATAATAAACACTTGCAGGTGGCAAAGCTGCTGCGCACAGAGACTTTGGTTTGCGCATTACAGATTTTGGTGGCTGAAGTGTTTTTCAGAAACATGCAGTTGGGTCCAAAAGAGCAATATGCTGCTGGGAAATGCAAGTGCACGTTTGTGACTTTTTGCTGACCCATAAAAAGACATTTGAAGGCTCATATGAATCACAAAGTGTGCATATCTCAGTCTGTACCAGAACAGATTTAAGTGATTCAAGGCCAGCCAAACCGAGCTCTTGCAGCCTTTTTGCCGGCCCCCCGTGGCAGGCCATGGGGATGATGCCATGGCCAGCCCCAATGAGCCCTCAGGATGGCACCTTCATCCTGCTGGGAAACAGGAGGGGTCTCTGGGTGTCTTTACTGAGCATGCAGAAATGCAAATAGATGAAGATGCTTTCTCCCTCCAGCTTCTAATTTCCACCTAACAATTTTTTATTTTACCTTTATGTATAGCATGTATTAAAATCCCCGCAAAGTGGTAAACCCCTAAACTGTCTCCAGAAAATACTGACAGGTGATCCAGCTTGTGAGCTGGTATGCCCTCTTAGACATTAAAGCTTCTGTTTACTGAAGACTTACTTGTCTTTGTTTTGCATTCAAGAATTTAGTTCTCTCTAGTGTAGCAAAGTATGTTTAAAATGCCACTGTGCCATTCTGCTAATATTTTACATGCCTGTTGCATTGACCTTGCAGAAGTTAATCATTACACTACTATAAACTGAAAGGGTTGTGTTTGCAGTCATGTCTAGTACTGAGGAGAAAAAATACTGGTAACTTGGTAGGCTTAACCTGCCTTTTTCTTCTGCTTAATAATTAAAATTAATGCTCTCAGATTTCATCATAGCTGCTATTACTCTTGTTGATTCAAAAAGCAAGGGGCTCTGTGGTAGGAGTGTGCGAGTCTGCAGAGCTGAAGCCACTCGTGTCCCGGAGACCTAGAGCTGTGCCTTCCCCACTAGGTGGGAGTGTCTGTCTGTCTTACTTCGTTGTCTTCAGGCTTCCAAGTTGCGTTTCCAAGAGTCAGGTTAGGAACCTGGCTGGGTGTTCTCACTGCTCAGAAGGGGATCTGTTTGGGTTTCCACTTTCTAAATAATCGAGGTGACCCTTGTCAGTGAACAGTATGTGGGGAGGAGACAATGCTGCTGTTTATGGTAATACATACAGTCAAATACAGAATTTACTGTAACTAGAGCCAGGCAGGCAGAGGCTAGAGGGAGGTAGTTCTAACTACAGTGAAGATGCTCCTAGGGTTCAGCATCTGCCTCATCAAGCTCTTAGTTTGTCTGTGTAGGGACACAGTGCACATGACATCCTGAATGTTTTTTTCAAGTCCAGAGACCATAGATATAACTGCAGGGGATGAAGTCTGTCACACTGCTGTAATTAAGCCAAGCCTGCAGGGAGTACACAACCTGAGCTTTGCAGTTACAACTGTGCTGCTTTATAGGGCTGCTGCTGCTGCAGCAGCTTTTCACTGGATCTTCTCACCTAAAGAGATGATGGATAGAGCAATTAGCACAAATTGGTAAATCTGCTGCTGGACCTGCCGCAGCAGGTGGTGGACCCACACAGCCTTGTGACACCGCTGAAGCAGCTTTGACACGTCCCACAGCAGTGTTTTAAAGTATGTCTGGATTGATGGCAAATCCCTGGAGCTCAGAGAACTCCCTACAGTGCAGCACTTGGGAAGTCTTGACATTAAGGCTATGTGAAGTGACCAGCAGTCCCCATAGTTGTGGGCTCCTGTTGCATATAAATTTGAAGAAGAAATGACAGTTTTCTGAAAGTATTAATTTCTGTGGAACTCTGGGGAAACATGCAAAAGTTGCTGGTTATTGCACTTGGTATTTGCAGACAGGTTGGGGGTTTTCAGAATCTGACTTCCTGTGAGGGAATTTTATTCCGGTAGGAAAGGTAAAAACTTTGAAAAGTCCAGGTCTGTCTTCAGTTAGACTACATTTCCTTAGTCCTTTCTTGTTTTCATCACCTTCTTTCTGAGGGGGAACCAAGTCTATACTTCCCTGGCTTCTCCCTACCTCTCCTGAGGTCCCTTATTGAGCTCCACTTCCTTTGGAATGAGCTCTGCAGTTCTCTTCCTTCCTTGCAGCTGTGTTCCTTCTCACCAGCTGCTCCATAGTGCCCACATCTTAAGGGCTTGTCCTTTATGCTACTGGCACTGGGACTGTAGCTCTAAAAGGTCAGATCTAGAAGCAAATAGCATGGTAATTGAGCTACTTTTATCCATAACCTTTGCAACACTCAGAGTATCAGAGGACTACTGCACAGGAATTTCAGTTTTGCCTTGTTTTTATAAGAGAAGGTTAGAAGTTTTTATTCAGTTCCTACAAAAAAATATCACTGACACATCAGAGGTCTTCGAATCAGAAGGCAAGAGAAAAGAACATCTCTTCATTGAAGTGTCATGATTTGAAGGTAATCTCACAATTCTGAGAAGGACTAATTTGTACTATTTCAATATTGGAACTTGACAGGAAATGGTGATGTTGCAACCCTTGTTTTGCCTCTAGAAATTCAGACCTGAGGTAGCTAAAAGCAAGGGCTTCCAGTTTTCAGGAATTTTGAACTTTGGCTGTGGTCAAAACTGGATAGAAGTGACAACTTGTCAGTGTTTCCAGGAATCCAGAAGCTCCCCAGGCCCTACAGCTGTCAGGGAAGTCTGGTGTCTTGTCTGTCAAGGCAGCTGTTGTGGGCTTCAAGCCTCAGGCTTCTCCAAAGGTCATTCGCATAGAGCTGTTTCAAACAAAACATTTTGGGCTCATTAAGGTATTGTTTAAGAAAGCTCTCTGTCTCTCTATGTAATCTCCTGACTAAATGCTTCACTGGGATATTTCCAGCCACTCTTATCCCTCTAGCAGAATTGTGTTAAGAGGCTGTAGGGAGGAGGGGAAATGCAGTCTTTCAAAGGATGCATCAAAGCTGTCTTTGATTTCTTCCTCCCATAAAAGATGCACACAAGCCTGGCCAGCCTGCCAGGAGAAGAGCTTGACTCTTGGGTCCCTTGGGTGTTTGAGTTCGTTTCCTAAGTCACTGAGAGGAACCTGTGTCAGAAGGACTTTTAACTTTTTCTTCCATCTGGGCTCCCCCACCTCTCCCTGGGTTTAATTGCAATAAGTTGTACTGGTATTTACAAGGAAATGTATTCATTAATTTCTGCTTATTTATTTTTCTTATGAAAGAATAAGGGTCACAAAACTAGAACTCTCACCTGTTTTTTGGGAGATGAAGGGATATTATTTATAAAAGCTTAAGTGTAGGGCTTGGTGCTTGTTTGCATAACTAAATAAAATGGGAACAATCACTTGGAATTAGGCTGTCTGAGGGTCAAAAGCTCCAGTGGGAGTTTTCACTTGCCTTCATGAGATCCAGGTCAGTTGAAAGCAGCTCAGAGCCAGAATTGCTGCTTTTCTGTATTATCTATCTGGGAATTAGAGTTGTTCCTGGATTTTGTTTTATCTACAATGTAAGTCACAGCAGTTAAGTGTTGGTTGTTGTCCATCTGCTGATATTCCCTGCTGTCCTAAATGCATTCTCTCCAGCTGATGTGAGACTGTGCAGTGCACATGGAGTGTGTGAGTGGCAAACCCATACAAGACGTATAGAAGAAAGCACAGGATATTAAATGGAACTAAATGTTTTTGTTCCAGGTGTGGCTGTCTGGCATAGACGTTGTGGAATGGACAGAGGTGTGGGCTAGTGATGAGGGTTCAGCCTTGAAACTGGTCCTTGAGAGTAACATCTGCATCTACTGATTCTGAGCTGACCTGCCCAGATTTCTCTCCAGCAGGCTCTGATGTCAGCTTCATTAGAAAGTAGCATGTTTCTGTGGCCTCAGAGAAGTATCCAAGCAGCTAGATCATGTTGGGATATACAACTATTCCATCAAAGCCCTCTTTCCTCTGCCTGAGCATTTTGCATCAGCAGCCGGTATTTTGGACAACAGTGCAATGATCTTCCTGCTGTTGTTTTTTTTTTTTTTATTCCAAATCCCAAGTTGTTCACTGTAGGGCAGTTTTGCATGGGTAGAAAAGAGCAAAGATGTCCATGGCCAGCTGATGAGCTGTCCCCATGTACTGCATCCAGGAGCATGTTTTTAAGTTGGCTGTAAAGGGATTCTGTGGATTGCTCCCTTGGGCTGATCCTGACATCAGGGCAGCAATATGGAGAAGTCCTAGTCTGGCTGTTACTCATTTGGAGCTTCTTGCAGAGTCTGAGCTGGACCTGACATCTGAAAATCCTAGCCCTGTCTAGCCTGTAATCCTTAGGGATTACAGTTTTGAAGGGGCTAATATGTGTATGTGTCTAAATATGCAAATATGATAATGAACTTATCTCTATGTGTGTCATTCAGTTAACCTCTTCTGAATGTTTGGAGAAAAAAATGGCAGAAAAACCATCTGGTTACATTCACTCTTGCAAGCCAACATCTGGCTGCCAGACTTGAGAGGCTGTGTAATCTCTGCTCATGTGGTTTCCATGCTTCAATTCCCTGCTACGACTGCATGCTGCAGAGGAACTTGTCCCTCGTGGCAGAGTGTGATCTGATAACATGTTGGAAGGACAGAAGGTGTCCACCATTAGACTTTGTTTACATGGAAGTGTTGCCACGGTAACCCAAGTGGCAGCATATGTCTATGGTTCTCATAGTGCTTCATCACTAAAGCCTTGGCCTTAAAAAGCTCTTGCTTGTGCTGGACCTGTGCTTGCAGTTACCCAGGTATATTGTAGCGGTGAAGTGTCTGTCCTGTGCCATGAATGTCACAAAAGTGAATGCTTCCTGTTGGCCTCTGAACTGAAATTCAGGAAGAATATGCTTTGCCTTCCTTACACACCACTCACACACACAAGGAAATGAGACCTTGTGTCTTGCCTCTGATTTATTTCTGGATGAATGAAAAGGGTGCAGTGAAAAGTGCAGTTTGTGCAAAGAAGGAGGACGTGGGTGCTGCAGCGTTGCCTCTGCTGTCTGTGTGGACACTTCAGACACTCCAAAATTCAGGAGAACAGCATGGAGTTCTTCCTGTGCTGACATGGGCTTGAACCTGTGTCTCCCACCGGTGTGCCCCGTCTGCCATGGCAGGAGCATTTCAGAGGTGATGTATTTTGAGTTCCTGCAGCCAAAATGACTGAAATGCTCATTAATTGAGGTAATCAGGCAAAGGTGACCCCCTGCAGACCAGTGCCTAAGGTACTCCCCTAACAAGAAGTGTCTGGATATCAAAAAATTACTGTGAGCAGTATCCTGACTGCTCAAGGGGAGCTGTGTGCCCTCAGCATGATCTCGTTCCACTAACTGAGCCCCACATCCTCTTTCCAGCTCCAAGCATTTGGTGATTTCGGATGAATTGGCGAGACATTTTCAATCAGTCAACACCCCATATTCAGTAAGTAAGTTATTTACTTCTCCCAGTCTTGCCCAAAGCATTTTTCAGTTGCATGAAACTATTTTCTACTGGCTTGAAAGGGGAACAGGAATGAAATAAATTTGTTGACTGAGTCAGAGAACATGTAACAGCAGCTAAACAAGAACTCTGATTTACTGATTTTCGTCATGATCAAATTTAGGCTCCGTCTTCCACAGATATTCAGGCTGTGGAATGTTTTTTTTCCAAAGGAATTCACAATGAATTTGTTCATCTCGAGTCAGAATGACTGTCTTGGTGGCAGTTGGCAGTGACATTTGGGTTATGTTAATGAGAGCAAAATTAAATATAGTGCAAAATTAAATTTAGCACAAAGTAGGAACCAGCAACATGAAAAAGAAGAAAGAACTACCTGTAAGACTGCAGATCAAAGGGAGAGAATTATTGGAAAGTCCCAGCACTAGTTTTTTATAGTTTGGGGTTTTTTTTCAAGAGAAAAAAAAGACTATAGCCAGAAAACTGGGATAAGAATTTTCTTTTTTGAAACCACATAACCTCACCTTCTGTTGGAGAAACAATCAGGTTTTATCCTTCACCTTGACCAGAAAAATAAATGCAGTGGAAGAGACAGGGAGAGGAGAAAGGCTCTGTTTTTGTCTTTCATACTAATTTGCATACTGTTCTTGACAATGGTGAGAAATTTTAAAAAGTTTTCGGAAAAAAAGCCCAAATGAAGGAATCAGAAAAAGAATATAACTGGAAAACAACAAAACCAAAAAAAAGGGTGCTTGTAGAAAGCCAGTTAGTTGGTTATCTGTTGCAGGATATTTTCGGTGAAGATTAAAAGCTGCCCACAGAAGTTAGTAGTATTGCCACCATCCACTCAAAACAACCTGTCACCTCCATTGCCATCATCTGTCAAGTTCTCAGGTTGCAGTCAAGGATTGTCAAGCATGCTCCAGCCTCCTTAGCAGTAATCTTTTAGAAAAATATGTCAACTAACAGAGAGGCCCCACTTAGACCAGAT
Source organism: Pachycephala philippinensis (assembly GCA_013397055.1). NCBI lineage: Eukaryota > Metazoa > Chordata > Aves > Passeriformes > Pachycephala > Pachycephala philippinensis. The sequence continues at coordinate 441,644 of VWZT01015009.1, forward strand.
GATACGCTATTGCCATGTTATTTTCACTCTCAAGTTGAACTAACATGAAGCTAGGCAGCATTAATGTATGTACGGACCCTCTGCTCTCTTAGAGGTAGCTGCTCCTAATCACGAAAGGAAATTCTCCCAGAAGAGCCTGTAGCTGCTTGTAGCTGATGTGTCGACATTCCAGGTTCAAACATCCACCTTTCCTGAGTGACAGCAGTTGCACAGCCCAGATCCTCATGACTCATGCAGAACAGGCAGCTGGATGAATCCATCAGACAGCTGTGTGTTAACCCACGATCTACACAGGTTGAGAAGAGCACTTCCAGCAGGAGATGGTATTTATTTCCACAGAAACAAAATAATCCATTTTATGTCACTTTCTTTGCCATGTGGCAAAAGACAGAAGAGAACAGACAATGGTAAGCCCATCTGCTTCTTGTGCTCTCTCATACATCAATATGTAGAGGTCTAAATTCTGAACAAATACATTTATTTCTGATTTATGTTAAATTGTTCACATGTGGTGTTCATAGCCAAGAGTGTCATGGAGTAAAAAGCCCGCTGCATTTCAGAGATCTCTCTATCAGGCAAGTCTCAACACGTCTCTAGAGCTGCAGAAGTCCTTGAGGTCGTGCCCGCTGGTCTTGTCCTGCATCCTCAGCAGGACTTTCATTCTTAACAAGTCCTACAGGAGATTTCAATTGCAATTTCCTTAAGAGATAGGACATCAATACACTTCAGAAGGAACATAAGCAACAGAGACCAGAAAAAATGGTGCTGCTTTCTGAAAACACATGAGATTTGGATGTATTTGGAGAAGGCCTGAGTATCTTGAGAAGTGTTTTGTATTTTTCCATTGGGAACTGATAGAGTCCTTGGGAGCCCCACCAGCATGACAATGGTCTGTGAATGTCTGATGGATAACGCTGGATTAGAACAGCTATGACCTAGTGAGCTGCTCACTCTTCTTTCAGTACCACTTAGCAGATCGAGGTTATGAAATTTAATGTGGCATAACAGCCCCCAAGCAATTATTGCTGGGGCTGTGGTGGTGTCTAGAAGGTTATTGCCTGAACCCTTGGCCTGAGATAAAATTAGTATTAAAAGAACCCTCTGTGTAAGTAGGGTCCAGGAACTGCTGGCTGTGTGTGGGATGGATGAGGCTGGCTGCTTGCTCCCCTAAGGCACAGCCATAAATACTGCTGTGATAATGAGAGCTTGCAGAAAAATCTGAGACAGTTCTTCCTCCAAGGGATGCTGACTTAGAAGTAGTTTGAATAGCAATATGTGTTCTCCAACAAAGAGGTTTGGGGAATCCCATATTCTTCTGAGATTCCCTAGTGAATGTATTGGCCATATCTGAGGTATTTTTGGACTAGTTCACATCCAGCATCTGGAACAGGGTATAGGAATATATTCCTAAAATGTGAATGGGTGATGCTGGTAAAACACTTCTATATTAGCATACAAGTAAATGTATTTTTTTCTGAAAACACCTGTAATTACAGCTGTAGAGGAAATAACCACCTATTGATTTGGAGGTAATCAATCATGTTGTGGCCTGGCTTATGCAGGAATTTGTGCAAAATGGATGATCACAGTGTCTCTTTGTGTTTTAAAGCCTGTAAATTTAATATCTTTTTCTTTCTTTTCTCATTTCCCACATCATTTGCTTTACTCTTTCTTTCTCTTTGATGAGATGTTGAGTCCTCTCTCCGTGCAGAAGTTGAAAGCTTTGATCAAACCCTTGCCTTCTTCTTTCTAATGTGTGTAACCCAGTAGAGTAGGATGTCTGTGGCTAGTCTGAGCCTCTGCACTAAAGTGTATGGAATAACAAGGTTTTCCAAAGCCAACCAATTCTGTGTGATACAAGAGAGCCTCAAAAAGAGATTATGATCTCTTGCTTTAGAGACAGCAATAAGTAATCTCCCTCTGAATCACACTGATGTAATATAATTTTTTTTTTTTCCTTAGAATAGGATAGGAAACTTTCAGAGAGAACTAAGGAGCTGTACTACTAATGTAGGCAGGAGACCTGGGCTGCCAAGAGGATAGGTTATACATGATGAGTAATAGGTTTTTATGTGGGGTAAAAAGATGTTCACAAGCCAGTTTTGTGTTCCCTTGCTTTGCTTTGTTTAACTGAGCTCTCTTTTATGGTCTGTCATCAATTGCATGAACATGGGCTCCAACCAAAGATGAGATTTTTCTTGTAGCAGATCTATGAACCTGCTTTATTTTCAGCATCCCTTTGTATGAATGGTTGTCAGCCTGGTACTTACAGCTCTCTTTGTCCTGCCTTCACCAGTGCTGTGTGCACTATAGGTAAAAGTGCCTCTGAGTGATGATTAACATCCTGTTGATTTATCACAGCATCCCATTAACTCTGTGGAGAATCTCAGGCTGTTGATAACAGAGAAATGAAGTAAAGTTAAGTTGCAGCAGGATATATTGTTACCCATGAAGCATATATACCAGATAAGACTACAAAAGCAGGTTTTTTATGATCTTAGCATAACTTCAGTAATGACTGGTGTGAAAAGGCCCAAAGTGGACCCTTTAAAGTAACAAACATTTTCTAGGAGAAAGCTCCACTGCTGTAGAGGGATGGCTAGAATGATGGATGTGTTTTCCTCTCTAGTACAGTGAGTTTCTTCTCTAGTGTACTGGGAAGGGAATTGCATCACACTAAAACACTGCCCTCCTTCCACCCTGGGGCATGGGGCTGGGTGTTCGCTTGCATCAGCCTGCCGTACAAGAAGTCAGGATGTAGCCTTCTCCTGTGTTTGATAGGTTTTTAAACTAGGCCATATCTTAGGGCTGTCAGGGGAGTTTCACATGTTGCTGATCCAGCTGATGGCTCTGTAGGAGTCCATAGCAGGGAAGAGGGCTGGCCTGAGTGCACCCTTCTGCAGATCTGAGAGAGTTTCATTGCAGCAGGTGGCCTCCTGTTGTGGTTCCTGGGAACAAACCTCCTTAAGTGAGGCCATGCTGCTTATTTTGCAGCCTTTCAGGCTACTTTCTCCCTGAGTTTGTGCTGTGCTATTTCCAATATCATGGCCTGTGTTCAGATCCCTTACAACAGCTGCCTTGCTTTGGAGTCATGTCTGTCCCTCTCCACTGAGCATGAGGAGAGCCAAAGGCTGGCAGTGCAGGAGGATTTGTTGCCTTGGTTCTGTGTCCTGCCTGGGTGCAGGGCAGGCACTGGGGTACTAGTTAGGTCTTACCGAGGTGCCCACTCATCCATAGCCCCGGGCTGCTCTTGCTGCTTCAGAGCCCTGACTCTCACTGGAAGGCAGGGGAGCACAGGGGCATCCTTCCTAGAGAAGGGGCAGCAGCTGCATTTAAATCCCTTATCCACGGGGACACCTTTTCCAGCACTGTAGTGATTTTGCTACTGCTATGAGGATCAAATTCCAGCTGTGTGTGTCCCTTGTGACTCCCAGGCACACAGGATACAGGTGTGTATGCACACTTAGACACTCAGGAATGGCAGTCCCTGAATCCAGCAGTGCCATGGTGTCAACATAGTGCTGGGGAGGTGTGTTCTTCGAAGAAAACCATTTATCAAACTATGTTTTGTTGACCCAAACCCTAGAACAGCCAAACACTTCAGCAGGTATTTGATTATAAACTCACTAGCTTAAAGAGCAACCAACCATGAATTACCTAGATGGGCAATGCTATAAAAGGGCAACAGTTGGTCAGCCGTGCCCTTCAAGAACAACACAGGCCTCATGGTGTAAAATTACCTTTTTGGCCAACATTTTCTCATGTATGACACTACTACTCTTTGATAGCCAAAGCTGATTGGAAGAAAAACTCAGAAAAACCCAGAGATTAAATGAGGAGGGAATCTAATAAGTGTAAACCGAAATCTCTAATATTCCTAATTCTGCAACGGCATGACTGTCAGTAACAAACTTTGCAAGAAAGCTGAAATTTCATTTTGGATTCATTAGAAGATTTTTATGCTGCTGAGGAAAAAAAAAAAGGAGAAAATTACACTCCCTTATGAATTGCCAAGTGATCGCACAATAGCTGCATTTATTTTATTAGCCTTCTGACCTTTCCCTTCTCTGGTGAGGTTTCTTTTTCCTATTAGCTCTATTAGAGCGTCTACTGAGATGGCAACAAAACAAACACTGTTATTGTTGGCCAACTTGTTCTTTTAGCAGGGAACAGGGATGCACAGGCCATGAGCAGACACTGGCCTTGCACTTCCAGCCCATGGTAGGCGTGGGAGCCACACCATGCCTGGGATACCAGGCTCTGGTAGGAAGCCCTCACTGTGGACACCACCATGCTGAGGATACTGCATCTATTTTGATAAAGTGCTTTAAGTCATGCTTGACTTGTAGCCTGGGAGTGATTTATTTGCCTCCAGTGGAGGAGCGTTATTTAGTTTTGTACCATTCATGTATTTTTGCGCAGATATTGGGGGGGTTCCTCCCCTCTTTTTTATAACTGCCCCCCAACACCTCTTCCTCTGGTGGTGATCAGTGTTAGACCATGTGGTGATGGCTGGATGCTTTCTGCCCCCGTGGTTTCTAGGGCAGGTTGGTTTGCTACGAAGAACTGAAGCTTCTGGAGAGATGGTTGTGATTATTGTGGCAGCACTTTCCCAAAGCACTATGCGGATTTTGTGTCCTTAATTTAACTGGCTGCTCAGCATCAGCGGAACTGAGCGTTTCAAGAATTTATACCAAGCAGTAAGGGTTGACTGTCATGCTGGCACGGAGCAGGACTATGGAATTTTTGGACTTATATGGAAGTTTGAGAAAACTTCAGAAATAATTCTGGAATATGCCCAGCAGACTGCATGGTAACAGAGGAGCTGGCTGAGGAATTTACAGCTGCGGGGAGAGAATAATCATCTTTTTTCTAAAGAAATTTTGATCCCAGGAGGGGAAAAAACAACTCAGAAGACTAGTGGGGAATTTGTCAATTATCTTTTCCTTCATGGTTAACTTATCTGGGACCTATACATATAAATCATAGTAATAACACAAACACTGCTGAAATTACCAGCAGCATTTAAGGACGAGAATTTGGGGATCTCACCAGCTTTCCTGAATGCCAAGACTGTAGTCCTGTGTTATTCTAATATTAGTCACTTCTAGCAGATAAGATTAAATAAAAACCGCAGCCCATCTCCAGTTTCAGGAGGGCCAAACCAAGCCAGTTAGGAACAGTTAAATTGCTAGTTCTTGAACATAAGTGGCAGCATGATAAATGTGACCTGTTAACTCCAGGAAAGTGCAGCCAATTTTTCTTTAGTTTAGCCTTAGGGAAAAAGCATATTAAAACTTTGCATGTTGGCACTTGAAGTTTTCTATCTTTAGACAAATGGCACCACAACTCTAGAGTTTAAGGAGGAAGGCTGAATCAATTGCTCTTATACATTTACTCCATATAATTACTTTGTTCTCCTAATTAAATTCCTTGTAATATTTTACCACTCAGGATACTTAGGTACTTGCTATAATCCATGGTACTAGACACTCTTTAAACACACACCACTACCAAAAAAATCCAACCTTTCTCTCTTTCTGTGGCTGTCTAGGTACTGGGAAAATGTTTACAGGTAGCTGTATTTCTTGTTGCACACCAGGGGTGTTTGAAGTATTGCATCAGCCTGGAAAAGAGGCAGCTGGAAGCAACCCTGACACCCCAACATGGGCCGTGCTCGTCTTTAGCAAGAAATGGGGTAATTGCTGACTCTCTCAGGGGAGCTGTACATCTAAAAGTGAACGCATTACTAACTGTGCTATTATAGGAGATGTGATAAAAAGGAGATGCCTCCGACAGTGAAGGGAATAGAGAGGAATAGGGTCAGGGCCCATCCAGTTAGGGGACAGGCCCTTATGGCATGCTTTGAGATCATGCACCACCTCAAGGTAAAATTATACCAGCCCTTTGCTGACAGTCATCAGAAGATTATCTGGTACCCTGGATTCCCAACACAATCAATCAGGAATTGGGACTGTGGTATTGCAATTAAAATCATAACAGCTGCACTGTCAGAAGGGCTTGCTTGCAGCATGAACAAGTGATGTTCACCTCTCTGGGATTTCACACTGATCCCACCCCACCAGACATTTGAGCATCCTGTGAATTTCCACAAAGCTCCTCATGACAGGCAGAACAGCAGAGACTGTGAGACTCTTCTGGGCCCCATGGCACAAGGGGTTAAGTCAGGACCAGGGTGAACACAGTACAGAAACATAGGTATGAACCAGAAACTATCTTCTGGCTTAGCATCTCTCTATCTTTTTCACCTTTTTAGTGCACAGATATTCTTGGAAAATCCCAGTTAAAAGACAGAAAGGCTTAACAATACCTGCCTCCAGGGCCTCACTCAGACCCAGGCAGTACCTCTAGCTACCCAGTTTGAGCCACAGAGTATGTCAAGAATTCATGTACCATTATGCACTGGGAAGATGTGTGCTCCATAAACTCGGAAGCCTTAATTGGCTTAGCTAGAAATATCTCTAAATGAATATTGCCAAACAGTGTATGGTTTTCAACTGGCAGTTAGTATTTTAAGATTTTTTTGATCAGGAGTTGTCAGGGGAATAATAGAGTCAAAGAAATTCCAACCCCATGCATTCATGGCATCACATTTAATTGCAGTGATCTGAATAGTGCAAATTACCCTAATGATCACTTTCAATTTAATTGCTGGGCTACCTCTGTATTTTTCAAATAACTGAGGTTGTAAAGTTTTCTACTTCTTAACTAAGTTGCTTTTTGGTGTCAGTTAATGTTATGCCTTATTAAGTCAGTATGGTGGTTTCCTGCCAGTTTTATTTCATGTTTAACAGACAAGTCATCTCTATAGGGTACTGTTAGAAATTATGTTATAACATTTCATGTCTATTTGCTAACCACAAACAGTCTCTCTGGTGAAACAAAATGCATTCAACTATCCTTATTTTTTCTAATTTCACTTTTCTGTGAAAAATCCCTTCTGATGTGGAGAGCACAGCTGCACAGGATGAAGCCAAGAGGAGCCCAGAGAGAATACAGCAGTGCTGGCAGGAGCCACTGGATGGGAACCACACTGCTCCCAGAAACCTTGCCTGTGGGAAAGGGACTCCCCGGCTCTGCTCCCCTCTCCCTGTGCCCGGGGCAGGGACACGGCTCAGCCTCCGCTGGATTCTGCCCCCACTGCTCTAGAGCTGCAGCCTGGGGGAGTCCAAGGTGGCTGTCCCACCTGCAGGTGACAAGGGCATGGATGGATCTACGATGCCAATGGGCAAAAGCAACATCCCTTGTTACCAGCAGGCTCCCCAGCAGCTTGCCCATAGAGGCTGTGCTCGTGCTCTGAAGCAGCAGACACTGAGCAGTGAGTTACACAAAGTGGTGCCAACAAAAACTGTGCTGTTGCTCCACTTCTTTGATGATGTGGATTCGCACAGTCCTGCTCTTTGTGATGAGCCCAGGAGGCTTTCAATGCTTTCTTTTCTTGAGCACAAGGGCAGCTTGAACGTATTGAACTGGTAAAGCTGGTTGCTTTGGCCTTAGGGTATCTATTGCTTGTAGTGTTAGGAGGCTGGTTAACATCAGACTGGGATTATGAAGGGAGTTGTCTTCTATTTGGAGATTTGTTTAGGATACAATGAGTTTTTACCAACTTCTTCTGTATTGTCTTTCAATAGTAGCCAGCTGCTTTAAATACTGTGTTTTTGGAGCTTCAAGATTCCCAATATGGTTCTTTGCAATATATTTTCCATATGACTTTGTTTTAAACATCAAGTACGGCCTTATGGCCAGAAGAGTTTCTCATCTCTGCAAGCATGTGCAAGTAAAATAACCCCCACAAGGTTCAAGCTCAGAATGGTGTGCAAGGCTGAATCATTTTACTGGAAGCAGGGACAGACAAATGGAAAGAACAATTTTAAGCACATTCTGTCACTGAAAGGAGTGAAGTATGTGTTGGGTATAATTCCTGTTTATACTTGTATTCTAAAACCGTCCAAAATCCAAGTTAGGTTTGCTCTCCTGACTGCAGTGGAACAAAGTGCTCATCCTGTATGGGGACTGGATGCCTCGAAGGCATTCTATTACTCCAAGCAGCCTTCCCAGGGAAAAGATATTTCTCCACCTCCTCAAATCTGAGGCACGAGTGCCGAGTGTCAATGCTGCAGTATTTCAACCCCCAGCAACCAGAGAGGGGTTTGCTGGAACCCTGTGGCATGCAGTGACCTAGCAGTGCTCGACCCTAGCATTGTATCACCTCTATATATTCTCTCAAAAATTTGTCCACAGCTGCAGCTGCGGTTTTATGCTGCTGAACAAAGCATCCCCAGGGAACTGCAGGAAAAGCCTGTTCTCTGTGCAAAATACCAGGGATTAATTAACGTTGCATATTTTAGTTGGTGTGGCTATATAGGACAGCATAGGTGTAGGCTACTGGGGATAAAGAGTGGCTTGTTCTGATTTCTTTTCATTTGATGAAAATAAAAAAAGTTTAAGCAAAGTCAAAATACAGTATTACAGCACTTTGTGCCAGTGTATAAGGCCTCATTGGCTCAATCAGACTCATTAAAAGACTTAATAGCTACTACACCGGTGGAAACTACTGTGTAGGTAACATCTGATATGCTCTTCCATGGCAGGAAGTTCTTAGAGGAGGTGTGGAAATGATCCACCAATAATCGACCAGACTTGCCATAAAATGTGTCTTACATAAGACCAACCAAGTGGTCAGAACAGAGGTTCAGCAGCCCGGCAAGATGAGCCCTGCCATTATTCACACTGGAATCCAGGGAATGCTGTAAAGACTGGGGCAAATGCAAAGGGATGCTTCCCCATCCTCCAGAAATTTGTGTATGAGCTAGAAGTGAGTATGTAATAGCTCTTGATGTATTTCTGGCTCATGAATGTGTAAAGTTGTCACTTGAACCCAAGCAGGCTCTCATACCTGCAGCATCCCGCGCCAAGTTTATTTGAGGTGGAAAGATATTGATGACGGAGTTCTCATGTCATGAACAGAACTAAAGGTTTTATCTGCCTTTCTACAGATGTCAGCAGTGAGATCCAGAGATCTGCTCAATCTTCTTGCAAACATTTTCTATAACCAGATGTTTCAAGTGACCAGTGATGAAATATTTAGTAACAGTAATAGTATATGCCAAGCTTCTGACACACGGTGTCTGCAACTATGTCTGCCTTCGGCGGGCCAGGTATACCAGAAGAGCCATATTTCTTGACGTAATGATTCCCCCTGCATTTCTGTGCTGTGATTTTTCCCATCTGGCATCCTTTATTCACAGCAGCAGCTCTTCTTCTCTTCCAGGATTCTATTTGCTTTTACTTTGTTCTTTTTCCTTTGAGGTTTCTCACCAGTCCAGGGCAGATAAATGGATACGGAGACAGTGTTGCACAGGGTGAGAGGGAGCAAGCACCTGTTGTCATCACCTTTTCTGATTTTGTCAGAGCTCTTGTGCTTTTCTTTAGCTGCCTTCATGCAGCAAAAGCCCTGGAAAACTACGGAGCCTAGGGTTCATCAGCTGTGCACAGGTGCTACACCAGTGCTGGTGCTGGGCTGTGCAGCCTCATAGTTTTTATTCAGGATGCAAAATTTTCAGGCCCCGGAGGGAAAAATCTATGTGCTATTTCCTAAAGAAGCTTTAATGTGCTGCAGCCACCATCTGCCTACAGCTCATAAATTAAAACCAATTAACTGTACAAGACATGTTGAGTCACTGCTTCCTGCTGGCATGCCTCCTCCCTCTTGCCTGGTACAGTCAAGCCATGAGGATGCAGCTCCTCTGGCAGGAAAAAACCCAAACCAGCAACAAAACCCCAAACTCCAACTCCCCAAAAGTGAAAGAGAAAAAAAACACATTAGAAACAAATAGAAACACAGGAAGACAAGTCTTGTGACCCATTAGGTCTTCTGTTTGCAGCATAAATCATCCTGTTATAATCACCAATTTTGGGACGTAATTGGACTCCATGTCTAAATCCATTGCCAGTGATTACAGGCAAAATGCCCTGAGTGGTGAGGCCTGCAGTCCAGCCCTGTGTGGTTTGGGGGGAGGCCTTGGGGAGGGGGAAGGGAGTCTTTGCCATCGCCAGAGTATTTTCCATGAGCAGTTCTGTAGCTGGAAACAGATGCTCCATGCTGCCGTCCAGCCAGCAAAGTAATGTAAAAACATTACAAAGCTACCCTTCAAAGCGTTCTTCACTTTGCTTGTTGTCCAGAAATGGCTTGACCTCCTCCTTGCTCCTCACCAAAAGCCCATGTGGGTATCCTGAGTGTCTCTCTGCCCCATCCCTCTGAGAAGGGGAGAATGGCCTCCAGAGCTGCAGCAGCTCTCTCTTTTGTGGTTGAAGATGTGCAGCGTTACTCTTTCTTAGTCTCAAGTCCTGACTGACCATCAGAAACACTGAAGGGCTTTTGGATCCCCTTGGCAATTTTTCCTGAGCAAATATGAATGCTGTGGCTTCAGGAATGAAAGGTTAAACTCATTTCCTGCCCAGCTGTCCACCTGGGCACTGTTCTCTGCTGCTCACACAGGGTGTGTTTGCCCCATGCTGCTCTGGGCTGAGTTCAGTTCTTGTAGTTAGCCATGTTGTGAGGAACCTGGGACTGTAAAAGTCCTTCCATCATTTTGATTCATGCCTTTTCCCCAGATGGAAAAGAATGGTCATGCAGGGCATCACGGGCTAACATTGTGCCAGCCATTTTTAGTCAAGGCCCAAGAGATGCGTGCAGGGAGGAAGTCACTCAGGGGTACAGATGTACTTCAGAGGGAGGATGTCCCACCAAGATCCTGCTGCAGCTGGGGTGTTGGAGCTCTGCGTTTACAAACTCTGTTTCAAGTCTGTGAAAAACACACAGATGATTGAGAGTGAATTTTTCACTGTTCTTGATGCTTTTCCCTTGTGTGTGTTCCTGCACGTTCTGCCCTTAAGCGTGTTGTTTCCCCAGGGTATTCCCCATGTGCTGGACACATGGCAACTTGAAAGCAAGCTCACATGGACAGAGATTGTTTACTGCTGGCTGCAATGCAGGTACTCCTTAATGTAACTTCTAAGTCTGCATGTGACCTTCGGAGAATGTTTCTGCCTCTGCTCTTCCACAACCAAAGTAGCCAAGATGAGGTAATGATGCTGTGGAGAGGCCAAGTGAGAGGTAAGACCGCACAATGATAGGCTGTTGCTCCACTGGGGTAGGGTTGTGTTTGCTTTTTTTGTACCAATTTTTGACTTGGAAAAAAATCTTCCTCTTATTCCTAGCCTTGCATGCTTTCTGCAGCAGATCCTTAATGGTGTTTCAGATGCCGCACCCCAGAACCAGAGCGGCTCATCTTCCAACCCCCAAAGAGCTTGGTTTGCTTGCCAGTTCTGGGGTCCAGACACGCCGGCTACCCACACTGTGATGACATTTTTCTTGTTCCCTATGTTTTCTTTAAATGCAGTATTTTGAGCATCTAGGGTTTTCATGAAGCAGAAATCCAGTGATTTTTTGGTCTATGGGGAGGCATTCCCCATGTTGATAGGCTTTTGAGCTTCAAACTGTGAAATTACTCTGTTCTTCCTCCCATGGCATTTCCTGCTCTTTCAGTAGCATATTTAAGGAACTTCCACATCTAGTTGCATCTTACATAGAAAAACATCTTGTTTTCCAGCTTGTCTGCTGGTTGTTTTTAAAATTTTGAATCTTTCTTAGAAAGTGAGAGCAAGTGCTAGGTTTTCTTAACCATCACTTCTTTCAAAATCACTTTTACTCTACCTGTGTTAAACTAATTGTCTTTCAAATAGTCTTTTATTGAATTTACGTAGCTCACTATACTTTTCTTTTACAGAACTTGCATTTCCCTCTATTAACACAATATTTCCATCCATCATCAAACTTGTCCCATCTCTAACAAGTCTTCTGGGGCTATAGAACATTTTGGAGAGAAGGGGAAAGGAGAGGAGAGGAGAGGAGAGGAGAGGAGAGGAGA